>CATIWF010192041.1:0-39654 GCA_949630135.1 Balakata baccata
GGACAAACTCCTACTCACTTTTCACCTTTAAATCTCCTTACTAAGGAGTTTACTTTGAGCTTCAATTTCTATTCACACATTTTCCATTTTGAACATATGAATACATTAATTCATAGTCCTCATGTCAAGGAACATATATCCAGGTCTTTTTCCCAAAACCGAGTTGTAGGACCCACCTGAATAATCCTCTCAAAATGGCTCATAATCACATTTTTTCCAACAGAAAGAAACAGGTAACATATTCTACATTTTTAATGACAGTATTTGTAGGTCATATTTGGGTATATGATACTAAATCTTCCACATCTTATATTATAATTTGATTCTGCCACACTGACCACATTCTATGTATGTTATATACCAGTTATATTCATATTATATGATACTAAATCGTACACAAATTTAATTTATTATGCAATAAAAAATGAACATAAATATGTATTTTAATCATGTATTGATTCAATGATGAGAAATACAATATTTTTTAAGATAAAATATATTTAAATATCAATTGAGTGAATTTGAAAAAAATAAAAAAAGTGTATTATTCTTGTATTAAATTTTTAACTATTAGATTTTAGTGATAGTATTTGTAGATTATATTTGTGGAATATGATATTAAATCCTGCACATCTTGCTCTAATTTTACTTCTTTTGTTCAGAAATTTTTGATCTCCCAGCAAAACAACCATACCTTGCTCGAAACACCAAGACTGCTCTTCCATTAGGTGGTGCCATCTTCTTGAGTTCAGCCTCCAATTCACGGTGATCATGAGACAATTCGAATAGCTCCCTTTTCAAGGCTTATGAGGCAGATCATCATGGAAAAAAGGATTGGTTTGCCAATAATGGTGAAAAATCTGGTGTCTATTGTTGGGATGCTCGTGCTGATGATTATAATGCAAATAATATTATCCGAGAACATCTAAGAAAAATTGGAGATCTTAAATTAATTTCTAAAATTTTGGAGGAAGAAGAACGAAAGCAGGGCAAACTCATATCCAATTTTATAATATCATTGCGATAAAAAATAAACATGCAGAAAAGATATAAAAAAAGCACACCGAGACTCTAGTTTACTTCTCTTCTCTTTTGAGTTGTGTATTGCCTACATGAGGAGTGATTTATACTATTTGATATATTTCTTCAATACAAAAAAAAAAAAATAGATGTGAAGAAGAAAACAAATCGTGCAGCATGATTATAGGAATTATATAGTATTTGTTTAATTTTGAAAGAGAAACGTAATAAAGAAAAGTAAAGTTAAAAATGGATCTTTTCATTAAATTAATGGTGTAGGAATTTTGGTAATTATGTTTTTAGAAGGGTCACTCGATTTTTTTTTTCTATAAAATTTTTATTTTCTTTCATTG
Source organism: Balakata baccata (assembly GCA_949630135.1). Taxonomy (NCBI): domain Eukaryota; kingdom Viridiplantae; phylum Streptophyta; class Magnoliopsida; order Malpighiales; family Euphorbiaceae; genus Balakata; species Balakata baccata. Next base: position 1,374 of record CATIWF010192041.1, read on the forward strand.
TCCATTGTTCAATCGAGTTGTTAGTTCAGAAAAGGATTGTAATTAAAGCATTTATATCGATGAATTTATTTATTTAACTAACTGACAAATGGTTCTGACTTCTAATAAAAATCCATAAATAATTCTTGAAATTTATATACAAATACAATATTACTCTCCCTCTTGTGTTTCAAACCCATTTTATTTGTGTTTAAAATAATAATTACTTTTAGTGTTTAAGCATCCAAACTAGTTTAGATATGCTTATATTAAAAGGATAAAATATTATCTTTCAAATTTTAAAAGTGCTCTATTCTAGAGTTAGAATTTAAAATCTCTATTTAAAAGAAAAGATACCATTGTCTTCACACATTTGAGGGTGAATAATAATTACTTTAAATACAAGATGAAATGTGATTAAATTAACCAATTAAATATATAAATGAGATTTAATAATAAGACAAAGAAAATTGTATTGCAGACTGGAGAAGTTGAAAATCGTTTCGTCTCTTACAGCTACTGAGCAAAGGTCCCAATTGGGTGCTAACATCATACACTATTTAGAGTAAGAATGGCAAAGGGAGATTCTTCCTTTGCTTTTGAGCTTTATATATTTTATTTGATCCTGGTTATTCAAATTAGTTGGATTCTCGACGGATATGTTCATTAAGAATAAAATATTATTTCTCAATTTTTAAAGATATTATATATTCAAAATTTAAATTTGATCGAGATTTCTGGTTAATTTAAAAAATATTCTACATATTCGGTGCTTTTCTTTTTTTTTCGGGGGGTGGTTTTGAACTATATATTAACTGAACTTAAATAGTGACTTTATAATTAACTAACACCAGAAAGATTTAGAAGCAAAATACCCTTAAAAGCATATCATTAAATTAGTTATTTAAGCAACATTTGTTAATTATTTGCATTCATTTTTCTCACCTCTTTTTCTTTAAAAAAAAAAAAAAAGACCACCCTTTTAGCTCATAGTGGTCAAATTGAAGAGTTCAAACAATGAGAATCAAAAGACAGAATATAAATGAAGTATACATAGAATAAGTCCAAGTTAAAGAAGAAGTTTGAAAGACATAAAAAGAAAGGTAATGTTGTAATTGTAAGTTGTCATCATCAAATGTTTAGAGGACAAAGGGAGACAGACAATTTGAATTGATGGGGCAGTGGACCTTTGAAGAGAGCTCCAACAAAAAAAAAAAAAAATGATGCCATGAAATTGCAATGAGCAATTCTATGCACTAGAGACATTCTACTTTTCCCTTTTTTTCATGCACAACCTATCCAAAACTCTATTATTTCATTTCATTTGTCTTTCTCATATATAAATTTATAATCATAGTTTTTATTCCCAACACACATTCATCCTCTCTGATGCCTAAACAAAATAATTTCCCCGTGAGCTAATAATAGTCTTTTCCAACTCTCTCTCTCTCCATCAAGAGGCATAATAGAAAAGAATGTATGAAAATATATAATTAAAGCCCTGAATGCAGTTAAAAAAAGCTTTTTTTTAAAAAAATAATTTATTTTTAATTTGAAAATGGAGAGTAGCAAATAAATATATATTTTTTCAGATATAAGAAAAGTGGTTAATCAAAAATTAAAAAATTTAATCAATTAAATCAAAAAAATTTTAAATATATTTTTTTATATCTAAGAACAATCTTAAATACCCCTTAAAATAATATGCTATTCAATGATACAATATTACAAATAGAAAATTATTAGTTTGAAAAAAAGAATTCAAAATTCAAAAGAGTTAAACAAACAAAAATTCAAAATAGTTAAAAAATTAGGTCAAACATGCAAAGAGACTCCTAAGATATATACTTTTTTTTTTTTTTAAATAAAAGTTGATCACAGAAATCAGTAGATGAAGATCCAAGATCTCAACTAGGTTGACACCCAAATAACATTCTAAGCACTTAACTGTAGTTAAAATAAAATAAAATAAAACCATAAAGAATTACAAAATCTTTAATAAAGGACAACATACCCGAAAAGGATGACTACCAAAATCTAAAACTCTCCCTAATACAAAAATATTGTACATAAAAGGACCACAAAAGAAGGGGTAAGTATTTCACTATTGCAAAGAAGTAGTTGTGCTCGAAAATCAACAATATTATTTCCTTCTCTGTATATATGCGAAACCATAAGATGCATTTGAGAAACATAACTCAGACATTCTGACCAAGTAGCTCGAACCTGCCAAGAAACTGAAGAACTTTTGGATTTAAAAAGCTGTACAATATAAGATGAATCACACTCTAACCAAATATTTCTCCAACCCTTGTCCTAAACTATTTTAATTGAGAAAATTGCTGCATGCAATTCCACCATATACACATAAGTGACTCCTGTAGGAAAAGCAAAACTACCATGAGTGTAACCTCGATTATTGCAGAAAACTCCACCTGCTCCTAATGGACCTGGGGCTCCGCTAGCAGATCCATCTGCATTGCATTTAATCCATTCACTCGAAGGAGGCATCCAACGAACAAATATAATCAACGGAGCATTTGGAGGAATACCCTTTATATTAACAGCCCGTAAAACATTATACTCTCTCATGTTATTGGACGTGTAACCAGCCCTGAAATAATTACTTTCAATGGTTAATTTCCAAATTGAACGAAAAACTACATATATGTTTGGAGCCTGATTTTCGAAGACAACTAGGTTGCGACATCTCTAAGTAGACCATACCGTTGAAAGGATAGCAGCAATCCATAAGATTTTGACTTGTGGGCCGAATGGCTGATTTAAGGATTGCACTAGAAAATCGTGACAAGAAGAATACTGAGGCAACCGACAATCGAACATATCGAATATTGCACTCCATATAGTATGAGTAAAATTACAGTCGTAAAATAAATGGTTTATACTCTCAGCTGCCCTAAAGCAAAAACGACAAACAGAAGGAAAGCAATGAAAATGTTGTAGGTCATTTTCAGTTGGGAGCTTTTGATGAAACAATCTCCAGAAAAGCATTGAGCGAGAAAGAAGGAATATAAGGAGACAAAATAAGTTTGTAAATACTATTAGGAGGCACATGAGCACGCAAAAAATTATAAACATCTTTCATTGTAGGAAAGCCAGAAGAGCAGCATGTCCAAACACAAACATCCTCCTTTTTATCTAGGCCCTTTATCGCTTCAGTATTAGATGTTAAAACCATATGTGCAAGGTGAAAATATTATGGCAAGAGACATGTATGGTCATGATAAAAATCCGCAACTAAGATCTTATTCAGACCTTGTCTAGAGTTCGATAAACACAATTGTTCTACGATTGTAGAAGTGATCAATTTATCATGCCAAAAGCTGAGTTTACTACTATTAGGGCTGTTGGAATAGAGGCACAAGTTAGGTCTCTGTCTATCTGCTTTAGGAATGTTGCATTTTGTTAATATACACATACCTAACTTTAGGGAGTTAACTTTGAAATTTTTGAGTGCTGTGAATTTGAACTCAGTAGGGACTATATCTTTTTGACTCAAGGAAAAGACTCATACAATATACGTTGCTACTTTTGCTGATATTTTTAGATTCCCTACCGATGGTTTGTTGAATGAATCTGATACTAATGATTTTGCTCCTTTTTTTGCTTGGAGTATTATTGCCACTGGAAAAGCCTGGGATAATAAGACTACTAAGAGCACATATCTTAATTTTCCTGCTCTTAAATATGTGCATAGATTTCTTACTTATAGTATTTTTTGCTCAAGGTGATAGCAATGGCTCTATTAGGAAATCTAAATTGCTTTTTCTTCATTATGCTGTGAAAAATAAGTCTATTGCTATTAGTAGATGGTTTGCAGTATAATTGTGTCAGATTGCCACTAAGACTGCGGATGACATTCTTATAGGGAGTTATGTTGACACATTTGGCTATGTCCCTAGACTTGATTGATCTTGATAACTTAGACTTTGGACTCATTCCAACCTCTATTTTGGACAAGTTAGATATTGACTCCTTGGTTTGGATGGGAGCAGCAGTTAGGCTCTCTTTTAAAGGAGAGACACACTTCAGACTTAAGGATCATTCACATCAGATTATTTGGCATGAGGGTGATTCTAACGAGTTCAAGGTTAGTTGGTATGGTAGGACTAGGAAGAGACTTTGGCATGAGACACCTGAGGGTAATGAGCCTCATGATATGGATGAGCCGGTTGGTGGAGAGACTCACGGTGATGCAGCTGCCAGTGGAAAGACTTCCACACCTGATATGATTCAGCAGCTTATCTCCCATATAAATAACCATTTTGATATGTTCACACAACAGTTCTTTGATCATTCGAGAGCCTTTAAAGAGTGCATTGAAACTCGTCTTGCCTCTCTTGAGTCAAAGATTACGACTTTTCGTGATCGCCATCCTCCTTCTTCCTCTTGACAGTTGTCTTCTTTTTTATTGTTTTTGGATATAAAACATGAAAATAGTATTTAACTAATTATGAGACACATTCATATTTTATTTGCATGTGCTCATTTCTTTCTCTTGGCTTTTGATTCTTTTTATTGGTGTCAAATGGGGAGAATTTAGATATATGGCTAATCATGCCAATATGCTAACATGCTAATTTTTTTGTACATATGGCCTATATTTTTATCAAGTCTTATCTTACTAATATTTATATGATATGAATATGTGGATATAATGATGTTTGACACTTATTCTATTTTGGCTTGAATATTTTTATATGCTTGAACACATGACATGAATGTTTTATATACTTGGATATATGACTTATTTATTTATTTCAAAATGTTATTATTTATATGCATTTGTTAAGGGAGAGAATTTTTCTCTCTTTAGCCATATTGCTTAATTATTTATCATTATAAAAAAGGGAGAGATTGTTGAATCTTAAGGGGTATTTCCGTTATTTTGATAATTATAAATAATTATGCAATGAGATTTAATCATTTCAAGTGTTTAAGTCTTAAATATGTCAATTATAATCTTAAAAGAGCTTTGGAAATCAATATTAGAACCATTAGATGTCATGACCATGAAGGAATATGTCATGACCATGAAGGAATATGTCATGACCATAAAGGTATTTATCATGATCATGAAGGTTTTTGTCACGATTATGAAAATTATGCTTCACCACCAGACTTCATGACTATGAATAATTTTGTCATAACCGTGAAAGATTGCTTCATGACCTTGAAAAATGTGCCAAAATAGTCTAATAGCCTTCACCACCATACTAAGTGTCACAGCCGTGAAAAGCACTATTTATAACTGTGAAATAATGTTTCATGGCCAAGAAAATCGAGCGAAAAACTTATTTTTAAGTGCCAGAATACTTCATGACCGTGCCAAAATGCTTTATAATCGTGAATCTAGGTACTTACATCATTAATGAGGTAGTTCAATGGCTTAAAATGCATTAAATGCACTCCTAACGGCTACAATACTCCAAGGGAGTATAAATACTTCATATTTATGACTATATGGGTGATGAGAACAATTGATTAAGTGCATATTACTTTAAAACATCTTTGTGCCTTAAATTTTTAGCTACCTCTCTTTCTCTCTAAATTATTTCATCTTTGTAATTCTTTAAGAACTCAAATATTCTTGAGTTCTTTAGGTTGTTGAGTGTTAGAATTTTTGCAATCAATCATTCAATAGGCATTGAGTGAGTTGGGTTGGGAAATTAATACTTATTATTAGGGTTGGAGTGTGAGCCTTGAGTTAAAAATATTTGGGTAGCTTGTTTAAGCTTGTAAAAGTTTAATCTGTACCTTGAAGTAGATTATTAGTAGATTGAAACTCTCAACTAAGGTTGAGGAGAGAAATAAGCTAAGAGGACTGAACCTTTATAAATCTTTGTGTTCTCTTGCTCTTCCTTGTTCAATTTTTAATTTTCTCTTCTATTCAAAATCACCAATTCACACCAATGTGTAGGGGCCATGACACCAATACTAACGGTCATTGGTGCTAAATAACCAAAATGAATTAACATATAAAGTTTTCAGCTTAAGAAATCCTCGACCAAATTGAATAACAAAGGAGAAAGAGGGTCCCCCTACCCAACTCCTCTAAATCAACCAAAATAACCCTTTTAACTACCACCAATTATCACTGATATTCCTGAAGATTAGAAAATAGAAAGAACCCAACTACGAAAAACTATTGAAAACCCAAAGGCATCAAGAACATGCAGGATGAATTGCCAGTGAAGTGTGTCAAAATCTTTTCGTATATCTATTTTGAGAGCCATATGTCCACCAAAACATTGTTTGTCTAGCATATTCACTCCTTTAAAGGCAAGGGCAATACAATCTGTGATAGATCTGCTTTTAAGAAAACCAAATTGATTCTTGGATATAATGCGCGTGGCTATCAAAGATAATTTATCAGCTAGGATCTTAGAAATTATTTTGAAAATAAAATTACTAAGAACTATTGGCCTATAGTTGTCAATTGAAATAGCATTCGGTTTCTTAGGAATCAAAATCATGTGAATAGAATTCAATCAATGCAAAATTTGTCCTGTAACGAAAAAATTTTGCACAATGTTGTAAACATTCAAGCCAACGATATCCCAAAAGGATTTAAAGAACATATCAAAAAAGCCATCTAGATCTGGTGCACTATGTGGATCCATACCATAAATTATTGCTTTGATTTCACCTATAGTGGGGCAACGGGTGAGCTCCGAATTTTCTATATTTGTAACTAAATTTTGGCACCATTGATTTTACCTTCTCGAGATCATATGTAACCTGATTTTACCTCCTACGATATATACTAGAAAATACATTAACTCTTAGGATAAAATTCGATCTAATTAATCCTATACTCATAACTAGTTTTCTACCTCCTCATTACTCCGGTAATATTAGTTTTTCCAAAATTTGATCGGATTTGTAGGAACAAAGAGAAAAAAAATCAGGTGTTAGGTTGCCCTTCCCATTTCTCTTATTTTTCAGCTTTCTTTCTCAAATCTAACACTGAAAATGGATTCAGATGGTCAAAAAATCTTAAACTGAATAATTTGAGCTCTCAACACCATCATTTGAGAGCTGATTAGAGAACATTCCTTCACTAGAGCCACTGCGGAATCTTGTAGATCTAGACGTTTTCAATTATTTCAAGCCATGAAACTTGTATTTTTGGAATCCTCACATTCCAAGAAATGTATCGATATCCTCTAATTATCATTATACTCTTCAAAAATTTTCTAGTCAACAGGGATGAGGCTGTTGTACTCCTGTACATAGATAGCCACCATTAGTTATGTTATATGCTTGTTATATATCGGATATATATTAGAAGTAGGTTATATTCATAACGTTCATCATATATTATATGGTTATAATATCTTGGGTATATATGTGTATATCTAGTTACATAATATGTGTATAACAAGTTACAACAGTTGATGCATTTTGAATTTATATATGCACAAAAAATGCATGTGTTATATGTCAGACAATATTTTTTGTTCTTTTATAGATTTTTATGTGGTTAAAATTTCATAAAAATCTAAAATTTGTAAAAAATTATAAATTTGTCCCGGGTGCATATAAGGACATGGCAGGGGTTGAAGTGGTAAAAATTTATTTTCTCTGTGTCATTCTTCTTCTTCTTCTTCTTCTCTCCTTTCTCCGTACACTACTATCAACTCCATTCACTATCCAAACAACCTCCGATCATCGTGAAATTTGAACCATAACTAGTTTTCCACCATTTCATCTCTCTAGTGACATTAGTTTTTCCAAAATCTATTCGGATTTGAGGGAATGATGAGAAGAAAAATCGAGTGTCAGACTGCCCCTCCCGTTCTCCTATTTCTAGCTTTCTTTCTCAAATTTAACACTAAAAAATGATTCAAATAGTCGAAAAATATTGGACGAAACAGTTTGAACTCCGGACACTACCTTGTAGACCCAACATAATGCCTTATATGTAAATTTGTGGAAATTAAAAAAAAATGAAAAGTCTGTTTGTGGAAAAAGAAAATTATAATTTGCGGAATTTTGAAATTTTAAAGTCCTAATTGTGTCCTTTTTCCAAAAATTACTTTCTTTTATTTTTCCGCATGAGGCCCAGTGAAGAGGCCCGTTTTATTATTAATGGGTCAATTTCTTTATGAAAAAACTACATAAACACGTCTTTTTTTTTTTTAAGCAATATTTACTTTTTCACGGTATTCTGATTAAATTGCATTTTATACGGGTTCTAAAATTAATAGTGGCTTAAAATGTTAAGCGGCAGTTTCACTTTAAATAAAACATTTTTTTTTCACGTTGGTATCGCACGGTTTGTTAAAGGGCTTAATTTTGGGAAAGAAAAAATTCACGAAACAATTTGGGACAATTTGAATATAAACGTTAAAAAGTAAACTCTTTCAATAATTGCCGAATTGTGTACTTACCTCTTTCTTTATTGAAAAAAGTACACGGAGTACGTTTTTTTTTAAGAAGTGGCAGCGGATCGAATTTCACTCTTTTCATTTTCGTTTTCATCTATAAATTTATTTTTTCATTCCTGCTATATATTCTTATGAGCAAATAATATTGATCGCCATCTCCTTTTCCATTCCAAACCAGATTGGATATCCTAAGAACGTTCGGATATATCTACTATATTTTTTAATTTAATTATATTTGATATATCTATTTAAATTATTAATTTAATTCACATCAAAATATATCTAAATTAAGAGAAAAATTATAAAAGATTCAATATTTTAATTTTAAATGTTTCATATTTATACTTGACTAATAAAAATAACAATTATAAACTATATTATAACTATAATATTTAAAAATTTAAACTAATTGTCTAGTTCCTATTTTGGGAAAAATAAATGATAGGAGAAATTTTGTTAACTTTAGACGTCTTTAGCTGTCTTCATGCCCATGTCTCTTCCTTATTCCACTATATCCAGTTAAGCAGCTGCCCAGCCCAGCCCAGTATTTGCGAACAGAAGCTCGCGGCATCGCTTTAATTAATTAAATTAACAAATCAATTTATCATCCTTATCCAATATTCCAGGAAAATATCCAAAAATTCAAAAATATCTCCACTCTCCACGTGTCCCTTATTAACCGCCACATATCCCAAAAAACCCTAAAAATACCAGAAATTTTCCTCCTGACCCATTTCCTTCACTCGCTCCCACTGGAAAATCGATAAGGCGATTTAGATTTTCCGGAAATTCTAAAGCGACAATGCTGAGGCTCGCGTCAAAGAGACTTCTAGGGCAGGTGCCGGCTCGGCCCGCTCAGATTCTGCCGCGTTTCTATCACGAGAACGTGATCGACCACTTTAATAACCCCCGCAACGCCGGATCCTTCGACAAGAACGATCCAACGGTGGGTACCGGGCTTGTTGGCGCTCCTGCCTGTGGAGATGTGATGAAGCTGCAGATTAAGGTCGATGAGAAGACTGGAGAGATTATTGATGCTCGCTTCAAGACCTTCGGCTGTGGCTCCGCTATTGCCTCCTCTTCTGTAGGTACGTCTGTTGTCGGTGTACTCTCCCCCTTTTCTGTTTGCTGAATAAATTGGGAAAAAAGCAAATAAAGTTTGCTTATGTATACTAGTATTATATAAATGAGTCTCGAACAGTATTCTAGGTTTTTGATTTGGCTATGCAGGTATATTTTGTGGATAAGTGATTACTTATGCGGTATGAATATTTTGAAGTGAATATTTGGCTAATTTCTGCTTTGATTAACGATCTCATGAATCTAATTTTTCTTTTATTTTTCTCTTTTTTACCAGCTACCGAATGGGTGAAAGGAAAACAGATGGAGGAAGTCTTAACCATAAAGAACACGTGAGTTCGATTGCTTACTTTCTGAGTTTGTTTGTTCACCAATGCATATATACAATGCATGGATTATCTGCTATCTAAATTAAATTATTTTAGTTTGGAATACTTATGAGATGGTTATAGTGGAATGGACATGTTTTGAAAGTTGTTTTCTAGTACTTAAACAGGGCTTTTGTTTTTCCAGCTATGTGAATAATTGTGTTAGTTTTGGCCGTTAGAAATTAAATTATTGGATTTTGGTTCTATCCGTGACCTTATTGCTTTCTTCTTCTAAGCCAAAATCTGTTACATATTTTCTTCTTCTAAACATGGCAACTCCCTACCTTGGTTTAAGAAATTTGAGGATTGATAGAGGTTTGTCTGGTTAAATAATATGGGAAATGGTAGGGTTCAAGGCTTGATAACACTCAAAATCTCCATGGTTTATCAACCCACTGATTTGGAGGGGGTTCGGGAGGCTTTCTTTTGTTTTCTCTCTCTTGTTTTAATTCTTACCCATTTATTCAAATGCCAAAATTCTACTCAGTTCTGCATATCTCTATCATCCTTCCTTGATAATGTGGATTGATCCAGAAATGGTGAAAGTGTTTGATTATATGCCAACAAGAAACTTGTTTTCATGGAATTCAATGATTTTTGGGTTCAATTTCGGACATGAATGTAACAACTGGATGTATAAAAGAATCTGCACTGTTTTTTATGAATTTAGAGACAAGTATGTGGCATTATGGAATGCATTGAAGTATTATGTATGTCTTGTAGATAGGTTGGGCTCTGCTGGGAATTGGATGACGTTGTAAATTATATTTTCTAAGCAATCAAATTTTCTTGTAATCTTCATATTTATCTTATACTTCAATCGAACAAGATAAAGTTACTAAACCATCATTTACCATATCTTCCTCCCAAATTGACAAGGACAACACCTTACCATGTGGTATTTTACTAGATCTCCCTACATCCCATCCAAATGAACTCTTAAAGATTTCTATTTTCTCTTCCGTATTCTTTTTTCTATCAGCTTAGCTGAATTGCTCTTAAGTGTTCATTGACAGATGGGTATAACTGCTTCTGTTTCTATTTATTGTTCCTACAGTTTTTTTCTGGCTGAGAGTTCTTAATTTTGCCTTTTTTGCCCTCTGACATTATTTTTGTAGATAGTTTGGACATCACATTAATTTTGGTTTAGTTTTATTTTTCACACTATTTAGATATATTATCTTTTTTCCAAACCTTCTTATGTATGATTATAAGACCTCTTGCTTGTAATTTTCTAAACCTTTTAGTTTATTACAGGGAGATAGCAAAGCATCTCTCTCTTCCACCAGTGAAGCTTCACTGCAGCATGCTTGCTGAGGATGCTATCAAAGCAGCTGTTAAGGATTACCAAACAAAACGTGCAAAATTAAATGGTGATGGCACGCCTGTTGAACAAGCTGCTTAAAGCTTAAAGAATGTCGTGTGTATATGATGATGAAAAAATGTCAATGTTCAAACCACTGGTACACCATGTAACACAATAATGGACTATACCTGATTGATTGTGTTCGGTTGGAGTCCTGCCTATGGAAGGGCTTATATCAATGTTTTGATACTCTTGGTTGGTGCTGTGTACTATGAGTGTATGTTAAATGTAGGAATAAATACCAAGCTCTATGTTTTGTTTTTTGATTTTGCTTTTTCTTTTAAAACAGAAGGGTGAAGAAAGTTTGATCTGAACATCGAAACGAAAAGTTCGATATGAGACGAATTCTATGACGTTTACGTGGTAATGTAAATTAGGATCGAGGCGATCATGCTGGTTTGATATGATGTCAGTGGCAAATGGCAATCTCAACGATTGCTAGTCTTTATTTGTTTAGAAGGGGGAAAAAAAAGCGAACAAAACTAAAACTGCTTGCTGTTAAATTAGGGAAATTTAAATTAATTACTAAATTTAACAATTCTAACCTAAAATTTTTAACGAAACCCTAGTGGTGATTCTGCGGATTGAAATTGTAAGTGATGATCAGAGATGGCAATGGGTAGAGTACTTGTGAAAATTGTCATATTTATATCCGATTATATATATTACCATCTGAATTCATTTCAAATCCGTTTAAAAATTTAATATTAATATTTATATCCGTTCCGAATCCATTCCAAATCTGTTTAAAAATTTAGTATTAATATTTATATCCGTTCCGAATCCGATTAACAATACTTGTTTAATGTCCAAACTCGTTTATTATTCAAAATTTTTAACTAAAACAAAATTTAAATTAATTGAATAATTAAAAATTTTAAAAATACATGAACAATTTATTATAAATTATTAAAAAATTAAATAAAATAGATAAAATAAAACATAAAATTTAATTAAATGTATGTAAATTAAAATAATTTATCAAATTGTTCAAAAATAATATTATAGCAATAAAATTATATATTACCTATTATAATAAAAAAATTATATTTCAATTTTAAAATCCCATTATATTTGTAATTCATTAATTCTTATAAATACATAAAAAATAATTTATTATATTATTATATTTATTAAATTTAAATATATATATATATATATAATCGGACAGTAGATAATTTTATGCATTTCTATCTAAATCTATGATAAATTTAAAAGTTATTATCTAAATTCGTTGTATTATATAATAAATTTAAAAATTATTATCCAAATTCTGTTATAAAACTCTAATTAAAGGATACTGATAAACTGTTACTGCCGCCGTTGCCATTCAAAGCGGCGGAAAAGATGAAAATGTGAAGTTTTTTACTCATTGGATGGCGTGATGATTGCAATCATATCATTCTTAATAGAGTAATATCTGAAGTTTTCGTAAGAACATCTGAAGCCTTTAACTTCATTGAGACCAGGAAGAACAAATCCATAAAAAGATCAAATCATACTTTGCTCACCAACTGCACAGTTTTGTTTATTTGTTTTAGCTCGCGATTCGCTCCCAAAGCAACAGCCCTGTAAGCTAATTTTCATCCAATTTGGGTCTGCATTTCCTCACACCGTTTACTCCTCCTTCCTTTCCCTATCTGTTAATTTCAGTTCAACCATATTGGTCTTTGCACTCCACCGAACCAAATGTATATTCCCTTTTCTTTTTTTTTCATTTATTAATTTACTTTATTTCGCTCTTTTGACTATCAGGATTTTTTTTTTTCTTTTGATTATGTTTGTTGACTGTTATCGGATTTGGCTTTATCTTTTCAGTTTGAAATTTGGGTCTTATTTGGTTTACGATTGGTGAAGTTATGAAGATTATTTGTTTGTGATCATTGAATACGAGTAGTATTTCGGTAGGACTTGGATGCAATAACTCTGACTAAATTCTACGATTTATGCTATCACGGTGGGCCTAATTAATTGACCTTATATTCTTTTTAAAATTTAATCTTCTTTTTCTTCTTTTCCCTCTTTAGCAATGAATTCCACTTTTTAAATGATATTTTATATGCAAATTTTTGTTTCTTCTTCCCTACTCATTCTGCCTAAATTACTCGTAAATTTATAAAAGTTGATGTCTTTTTCGGAGTATAGGACAAGTTACAAACCAGCTTCTCACCCTAAACTGTTGTGGGGTTGGTTGGGCAACAGGTGGTGAGATTTTATATTAATGGCTGGTTTAAAAAAGGACCCAATTCTTGGAAGTAACGACATAATAGAAACAGAAAAAGAAGAAGCTGAGATTAAGGACGCTGTTATAGACAAGGCTAGAGAGGAGGGAGGTCAAAGTGACAGAGATATGGTTCTTCCTACTGGTAATTCCATTCACAGGTCCGGTTCCAGACCCCAGCTAGACCTCAGCAAAGCTGCAATTCAAGGGAATTCTGAGGATAGGGACCCCACGATTCTGTTGCCTAATCAATCTGATGATATATCTCATTTGGCCATTGATATTGGAGGTATAACATATAATTCAGCCTTTTCATTGCTCTTCATCCTTTTTTGGGTGTGCTATATCTGTATGGGGTTTGGTTTTTTTGCCTCAATTAGTCCTATAATTTGTTTTGTTTTTTATTTCATGATGTTTTAGTCTATTTGGAATTCTGAATACGCAATAAAGTCTGGATTTTGATTTACTTCCTTTTCCACTTACATGCACGCCTTTTTGCTATCTCCTTTTCTGGGCCTTTGAGGCCTTAAGTGCTGGACTCAGTAATGAAATTATAAATTTAAATTTTTTCATATGTTTTTTTTTTAATTTATGTTGTAGGATACATGCAGGTTTGTTCTTTCCTTCTCCCTTCCCCTTGTGTCTATCCAGACTCTAATGTTTGAAAGCTCTTTTTTTCCCGTTGCATCTAAAGTACATGCAGAATCTATGTTCTTGTGATTTTTATGATAAATTATCCCTTTAGAATATAACTCTCTGGATCAACATTTAGATTGGCAGGTGTAATTTTGACCAGTAACGATTGCCTATTCTTTCAATTGCGTTTGCTTTATTTTCAGTTCTGTTTTAAGCAGGCAAATGATTTATTAAGCTGCATTCATGATTTACCTATGTCTAACAACCTGAAAGTTGTTGATGTCCATCGCTTTATGTTGATAGTTACGGTTTTCTGATGGTTTGCTCGCAGGATCTCTTATCAAGTTGGTGTATTTTTCAAGACATGAAGATCGATCAATAGATGATAAGAGAAAGAAGACAGTCAAGGAGAGATTAGGGATTTCTAATGGTAATAGGAGAAGTTACCCTATTCTTGGTGGACGGCTCCATTTCGTGAAGTTCGAGACAAGCAAGATTAATGAATGCTTAGACTTTATTTCTTCCAAGCAGCTTCACTGCGGAGGTATTGCATTCTGAACTCCTTTTCTTATGTTATAGATTGCTTTTATATAGTTTGAGTCCTTTGTGCGTATTTGAGTTTCAAGTTGCCAGCTTTATTTTGTTATCTTCTCTTCTTTTGCTATTGACCGGTCAGATCAATTTTTGTTTCGGATAGGAATTGATTCTCATGGTTGGCGTTCTGAGATCCCAGCCAATCGCAGTGCTGTAATTAAGGTAAGCTTTTTCATAGTATGACATATTGGGGTCTGATTAGGAATAATTGTGAAGTTCCACTTCTATCTTTGAAGCTAATTATGCATATTGTACAAAAAAGAGAACAAATATCACATAGTAATCTTTGCAATTTCCTTGTAGCGACCACAAAATATGTTTTAGAATCAGTTTCTGATTAACATAGCAGTTTCATATATTCTTTATTAACACCTATGTATGTTCTTCTTCTTACATGTCCTAATTTTTTGAGATTTGGAAAAAAAAAAAATGAAGCAAGGATTTCAGAAGGAACTGAAAAAGGAAGAAATAATGGGAAGAGCTATGGCCTGAGCCAAGAGTGCCATAGCAGGATAAGATGAGGAAAAGGCTGGAAAATTAGACAGCTAAAGTGGTTCGAATTCTCTCTGTGATTGGAAGTTAAGGGAACAGGAATATCTATGGTCGTAATCTCAATGACAGATTTACCTTCTCTGTGATTGGGATTTTTCTTCAAGGTGCTTTGCGTTATAGAATGGCATTTTTTGGATTGAACCTAATTTCTAGAACATTAACTTTGAGGTAGCCATATAATAGTCACTTTCCCTCAGGTTCTGTCCATACTTGTAAATGTTACAAATAAGAGGCAAATAATGAATTCCTTGCTTCTTGAGTTATAATTCTTGTAATGTGCTTCCTAGTTATTAATCTGTTAAATGTGAAAACTTTATAATTAAGCCTAAAGGCATCTTGCTTTGACAGATCTTTTCCATTCATAGAGTGATAGTTCTACTAACCAGTTGATTTTCTGAAAAGGCCACAGGAGGTGGGGCTTACAAGTTTGCAGACCTCTTCAAAGAAAGACTTGGGGTTAGTCTTGACAAAGAAGATGAGATGGACTGCCTTGTAGCAGGAGCAAATTTTTTGCTTAAGGTTGATTTTTTCCCCATTTCTTTAATCATCATGAATCCACCCTTTGGCGATTCTAGTGAAATTTGGCTTTTGGTTGTATCATTTGGTTATATTTATAGTATATTCATGTTGGATATACTCAAAGTTAGGTGTAGCTCTTGCTCTTATTCTCATCCATCTTATTCACTGTAATCACATAAATAGCATTGTGCTTCTGTACAGACTGCTAGATCCTTGGAAATATTGGAATTGGATACTGATTTTGTGATCCAATGGAGTAATGGGGCAGTTGTTTTAACTTTTAAATTTGATACCACAATCATATGACTTTTTTCTGTTTTGCTACCCATGCAACCTTGTGTTGGACAAGCACAATTGATTGCAGGTCTTTTGTTCTTAAAATTTGAAATCCCAATTTCTCTCTTAACCAATTTTTGAGTAGGCTATTCGCCATGAAGCTTTCACACACAGGGAAAGTCAGAAGGAGTTTGTACAGATTGATCCTAATGATCTGTTTCCTTATCTTCTTGTTAACATTGGATCCGGTGTTAGTATGATCAAGGTATATGTATCTCCTTTTCCTCATTGTTAGTATCTCCTTTGTGAGCTCTGTAAGGTTAAACCTCATGAGGATGATTATGCTTTTTCGTTTGGCATAGGTTGATGGGGATGGAAAGTTTGAGCGGGTTAGTGGGACAAATGTTGGTGGTGGTACGTATTGGGGCTTGGGAAGCCTATTAACTAAGTGCAAGAGGTTATTATCAAATCTAAGTCATTCCTATTTGTCATGTTTTCGGAAGTTCTGTTTAGGTCTACCTTCACTCATGTCCTTTTAGTTTTGATGAGTTGCTAGAGCTGAGTCAAAGGGGAGATAATAGAACCATTGACATGCTTGTTGGTGACATTTATGGTGGAACTGATTATAGTAAGGTATGTTATATATGTTACAACATAACTGCCATATGCACTGGCTCTATGAATTAATATCAAGACTTTTAGCATTTTTTTCTCAATATTTATACTGAGCACATCTCATTATTGAATCATATCGTAGATTGGTCTTTCAGCATCAACCATTGCATCTAGTTTTGGCAAGGCTATCTCTGACAAGAAGAAACTTGAAGACTACAGACCAGAAGATATTTCTCTATCCCTCTTGCGAATGATTTCATATAATATTGGGCAGGTGAGCTGTGCAATACCTTCTGTTTTTTCTTTTTTAATGTATTGTGATTTCTTGTAGAAGAAAGTAACTGGACATGCATCTGATATACTTTGTTTTCTACTATTTGGATTTGTTTTTTATATTCGTTCTTGTTATTTCTTGGAACACATTATAAACAACAGTAACCTTTCAACACTTTGAGAGAAATATCAAGTATGATGTCTTTGACAAATGGAGCAGTTTTGCGCTGGTAGTGTGGGAGTGGAACAGTTTTTAGTTGTTAAAATAAAAGCTGAAATCCCTTGGGGCAAAAAGCATTAGTTGTTGCTTGATTTTTGTGCATGGATGTGTAGGTATTCAAAGGAATCATGGTGTAATAACTAGATGAACTTACTACCGAGAAAATTATGTAAAATCAATTGCCACTGTTGATGATTGTTATCAAATTTGAAAATGCAGCATACTACGTCTTGTGTGACTATCTCTACATATGACTTTCACTTGTATCAGCATGTCACTAACTAGTGAATTTATTTACAACTCTCATGTGGAACATGAAGATATTGTGTTCTCATCGTTGATGATCTGTCATTTATGTTTTTTCAATGTTTGAATTTCATATGTCGTAGGGCTCATTTGACATTGTAGTTGGAAAAAAACGCTTTTGGAATTTTTGAATTTTGAAAACTACTTTTGGAGAGAAACAAGAAAATAGATGATTTTCCAAGAAGCAGGTTGGGAAAAAAACAATTTATAAAAAATTTCAAAAATAGTCAACTAAATAAAAAAAAATTCAAAACTTGTTTTTTGGACACTCAACAACAATCTCAAACACCCTCTTATTATAGTTTGTTAAGTGCTTTATATCTTTGGTTTAGTTGTCTTGCATGATCATGTCAGACGAACGGTCACATAACTGGTATAGTGTGGTGGTCTGTTTCTCTGTGCAGATTTCATACTTGAATGCACTTAGATTTGGGCTTAAACGGATCTTCTTTGGAGGTTTTTTCATAAGGGGTCATGCTTATACTATGGACACAATATCCTTTGCTGTTCAGTTTTGGTAAGTGTTTTTTTTTTTTTTTTTTTACTAGTGTTAAGCTTTCTCAATTAAGCTAAAGGCAGATAACTTTAATGCTGTATAGTGAAAAGCTTTTTGGTTCCCTACCATTTTATTGCTTGAAGCACGATCAGCCTATATCTATTATTGTGATTATCAAAAGAGATTTTAAATTTTAATGTTCATTGTCTAGGTCAAAAGGGGAGGCACAAGCAATGTTTCTGCGGCATGAAGGCTTTTTGGGTGCTTTAGGTGCATTTATGAGCTATGAAAAGCATGGTCTCGATGATTTGATGGTTCATCAATTAGTTGAAAGGTTTCCAATGGGTGCACCATATACTGGTGGGAAGATTCATGGACCTCCACTTGGAGACTTGAACGAGAAGGCAAGTGCAGTTGGAATTGGAAATATATAACTGGACTGCCATCTCTCTTGAAAGTGATGTGTCTGGGTGAGCAAGAAAACTTACTAAAAAAAAAAAAATCTTTGAAACCAAAAAAAAAGAGAGAAAAAATAAATTAAGCTGCTTACAGTTCTCATTTCATAAAACTGATAATTGACAAATTGAGTCAAAGTACATATAATGATAAAAACTATATGTATATAATTTGTTAAATATTACAAATAATCTGTTTTTTTTTTCACGCCTCATTTTTCTAACTTTAGATATTTGTGGAGTTGAAAATTTTTTCAACCGAGCTATGCAATCAATATAGGAATTAATATTATACCAATGATGCATGATGGTAATAGATTAAAAGATAAATTTATGCTAAAAAAGTCCATTGGAATTAGCCTTATTGCTGAAACGTTTAAGGCTAATGTTATGAGCAGCGTTCATACTAGTTTGAACTTCAACCAATTCTGGGATAAAGAAAAAAGTGGTCAGAAATGCTATCTGGAGGTTAAATAACACTTTGATGTGATGTTAAGTGTTAGGAGCAGGTAAAATTATTTTCTTTAGGGATGGAAATAAGCGCCTGTACTGTGTATATTAATTATATATACTTGCAAAATCTGCATGCCATGTTTTTTTTTTAATTCCTGTTTATTGTACGTGGGATAGACATAAAAAGGCACTGCTATATATGGTATGGTTGTTACATCTGAAATATCAAAAAGTAGATCCACTATGTTGATTCTCTGGAATCTTTTACTTTATTCTAGATATTTTAAATATCATCAAGGAATAGATGCTTTAATTAGACAGACAGACAGACATAAGCATCAATTTAAAGGAAAAACAGGTACTTGACAAACCAACTAGATAGCTATTGAAGGTAAAAAATACTTTCCAACTTAAAGATGCTTTCCAAGAAAACTTCTGAAGTTGATTTGTGTTCGTGGAAATTGGCAAGAAGAAGCAGTGTCGTGCCTAGTCATTGTGGCTAACTGATTTCTGTTCAACTTTGTAATTCAAGAAGTTCATATATGTTGGCCATCTTGGGCCATCTTACTATGGATAAGTCTTGGAGAATATAGAAGCCCTTTTTTCTATATCTTTTTATTTTCAGTACAAGTAAGTTCTATTTGAGCACTCTTCATCTGAATCTGAGTTACTGTGTGATTTTAGAATATAATTTTGAGTGTGGCTCCTTTTGATTCTTTTTGTTTCTTTATTTTGGTATATTTCTTACAATTTTACTGTTTAGAAAGTAATAATTTATTGACAATGGCTCAGATATCAAATGAAGTTTTCTATTGTTTCTAGTTTAAGCAACAGGTGCAAATTTTGTTTTGAGAATTTTAACATGGATGCTGAGTTCCTATTTGACCTTGTGCTATTTATTATAGATTCAAATGCAATAAGATGTTCATGTTTGTTAACGAATTTCATCATGGACTCTGAGTTCCTAATTGACCTCATATTCTATTTACTTTGATTCGAATGAAATCAGACATTCATGATTATTCAGGAATTGTGTTATAGATTCTGAGTTCATATTCAGTGTCATGTTATTTATCATTGATTCAAATGCAGATTTCGTGGATGGAAAAATTTGTGCTGAAGGGAACTGAGATTACAGCTCCTGTGCCTATGGCTCCTCCTGGAACCACTGGACTTGGTGGCTTTGAAGTTCCTTCATCCAAAGGCGGGACTCTGCGTTCTGATGCAAGTGCATTGAACATTGGTGTTCTCCATCTTGTGCCCACCTTGGAGGTGTTTCCTCTTTTGGTGGACCCAAAAATGTATGTGAGACTTTGTGCTAGTTCTGTTAAGTGTTCTGTTTACACAATTAACTGCTTGAATCCTACTTACTCATGATACTCCTGAATTGTTTAGTTGGTAGCGATAAAATATTTTGAATCTGACTCATGGTATCAATTTTTATTCCAATTAACATGCTGTTGGCTGCATTTGGGTGGTAAAGCATCAGTAGAGAAATTGGCAACTGTTTGCTCCACCTTTTTGGGGCTTCAGTTCAGTCAATAACTGTTGCTTCAATCTAAAAAAACTGTTGAATATCATTTGTTAGCAAATAATTAATAGAAGCCATCATGTATCCATGTTTTGCTGATTTACTGAAGAGTATACTGACTTGCATTCCAACAGGTATGAACCAAACACTGTTGACCTCTCAGATCACAACGAACTAGAGTGAGTACATGCTTGAAATTTGTTGATTATTTTGATAATCCCTGACAAGGACTAATTACAATGCCAGTCTGTCTTCGTTTTTACCATATCATTAAATTGTAAGGTTTCTTTGCTCTTTTTGTGTACTAATATAGGTATTGGTTCACCGTGTTGTCTGAGCATTTGCCAGATCTTGTTGATAAGGTATGGCATAAATATAGTCATAAGAATTCTCATCTCTTACTTTCTCTTATCATACACGAACAATGGGGCATCTTTTTCGAAGATGCATGTGCTTGTGCACACTATAAATTAGTTCAACCATTTAAATTCACTATTTTTTTTTTGTGAGAACCTTCTAAAACAAATGAAAACTTAAAAGAACTTTACACTATTTGAATTAGTAGAGTAACTTTATGTATTTAAATCTTGGGAATGATGAGGATAGTTCTAGTTCCTTACTTGGCATTTACACAAGGTGTCTACTTCCTTACCACAAATCTGTAATATCTAAGTTGAGAGCTTGCCCGTTGTTTTTTTAAATTATTAAGAAATAATATGAAGTTAAAACATTTTGGATTGTTGCTAGTGTTATGGTTTTAAGAACTTAATGTGAAATTTGGCAGGCTGTGGCAAGTGAAGGCGGGACAGATGATGCCAAAAGAAGGGGTGATGCTTTTGCACGTGCATTTTCTGCTCACCTGGCAAGGTATTCCTACCAGCTGATGTATTTAGTATGACATATTCACCATTTGTTTATACCTTCTTAATACAGGTTAGACAAGGACTAACTTTTGACAATTGTAGCATTTATGAACTGTCGTGCATCTGGTTGCAATATTAAAAGTGCTTTTGGCATGCAAGACAGACAACATAGATGTTTAACTAATGGATAACATATACCTTATTGAATGTTCTGCACATGTTATTGTTTCTGGATTCCTGATATGGGTCTTATAAATCATCAATTCACAAAAAATGTGGAAGAATCAGTTTTTTTGCTGGTGTCATTAGTGTTTAGGTTATCTTATAGATCCTATTATGGTATATTGTTTAAGTAAAGCATGTTGCTGCTTCTTTGTTGGTTCTGCTTTCTTACTCAGAATATCCTCATAAACCATACATTATTTTTCCATTTCATTTTCTTTTGACAACTTCTATCCATTTGATAGGCTGATGGAGGAGCCTGCTGCATATGGTAAGTTGGGTTTGGCCAATCTTTTGGAACTAAGAGAAGAGTGCCTGAGAGAGTTCAACTTTGTCGATGCCTACAGAAGCATAAAGCAAAGGTAATCACACTTTTCTCTGACACCTTGTAAGCTTGATATGAATAGTTTTTTTCCATATTTCTTTTATGACTTAATTTGTGTTTCACTTCCACATCTGAGTGTCAAAATATTCTCAAGATGCATCTAGGATACTTATTTGAATGTTAGGTGCTAGATAAACTCCTTAAAACAATTTAAACCATGATCAAAGTAGATGTGTGACAGAAAATATAAGGCTCCCACTGCATTACGTGATCTGTCAAATAATATTTTCCTTGAAAGTTATTTATATGAACACACTGTAGCTCTAGCATATGATCACGAACTTTGTGGCATTGATTAACTTATTTTCTTTTGGTCCTTTTGCATATCCTTGGTTTTTGAATATTATAGGGAAAATGAGGCATCACTTGCTGTATTACCTGACTTGCTGATGGAGCTTGACAGTATGACAGAGGTATGCATAATCATGATGCTACTCTTACTGTCTTTCCTCATGCTTCAATTGGAGGAGTTTATAGTTTCAATAGCATGAATGCTGTTTCTTGTAATCATTGAACTGCCTAGAATTTCAATGAGTATTGCATTTAAAAAAGAATAAATGGAGGAATTAATCACTGTATAAAAATAATAAACTTGAATAGAGAGACTTTTGATTTCTACCCTAAGAAGCATGAATATGGACACGGCCACGGCCACGAGGACATAGCAAATTCCAAAAAATTAGGACATGGACACGGTATAATAAAATAATTATTCTTACAAAGATAAAATTGTCGAGTCCTTGGAAGAACCTTGAGATTAGAGTTGGGAAACGAATGGAGCCATGTGGAATTTCAAGTGGGTGAATTACGCCGATGGTACTCCAACTATTTAACTCATAACAACTCAGTTCCTAAAATATTATTTGTAACAGAAAACTGCTTAAACTTTAATTTTGTAACATAAAAGTACATGTCGTCTAAATCTATTAAACCATTTAACGGAATGCTGACATGAACTTTCCACATCAATAAAAAATTTTCACGTATAAATGTCATGTGTACAAAATGGATCCCACAAAAAAATTTCACCATTTAACGGAATGTTTGATTATATTTGGTTTGAGAGAAAGTGAGAAAAAGTGATGAGAAAGGTAAAAGTTTTTTGTGGGACTCATTTTATACACGTGACATTTACACGTGAAATTTTTTTTCTGATATGAAAAGTCCACATCGGCATTTCATTAAATGATTTAACAAATTTTGACTTGTAGGTACCGTTATGTTAAAAAATTAAAATTTAGAGGGTTTTCTATTACGAATAATATTTAGGTATTGAGTTGTTATAAGTTAGATAGTTATAGTACCATTGGTGTAATTCACCCTTTACAAGAGGGCCAAAAACTTCAATAAGATAGCAAATTCCTTACCAAGCTACTGGTGACATAGTTTCAACTGAAATAACACATGGACCTTTGTTGCAATACAACACAACACCTGTACCTCATTTGGACTCTCTCGGTCAAAAGGGTAAGTTTCCTTCTCAAACACAATCACATATTCTTTCCTCAACTAATCTTCATTCTACAACATCCTTAAGACACCACATTACCTCATGCATTATCATTGCTCATAATCCAAGCCTCTTCTCCCCCATCTGAACACCCAACATCATCACCGTTAGAGATTATCATCTTCCGAGCCATCGCCCCAATCGTCTTCAGAATCATCATTCTACGCCAGCGATGGAGGTTCTTGATGGTGCTCTAAGGGGGATTTACCCAATAAAGCTTTCAAATTTTCTGGAGCATTCATGGCTTTGGTGTGATTCACCTTTTTCCTCTCAATCTCAACTAATTTGCGAGAGCCCGAGACTACCCAGCTGTATCCTTCTCCGTATCCCTCGCATGTCCCAGTCGTATCCGAAGCTTTAACCTCATTTTCGATCAACGACATGCCACGTGGCGTGTTCAGGTGTCCAATACGCAACCTCCTCTTCCTTTTGCCTTGTCTGTGCTTCCTTGTTTCTACCAATGCTGCTTTACCTGGCAACTCCTCTAATGAGCTAAAGAATCCTTTTTGTTTTACAGGAGACAAGATCACTCACTTTAATTAAGGGTGTCCTAGCTGCAAACATATTTGACTGGGGCTCTCGTGCCTGTGTTGATCTTTATCACAAAGGAACAATTATCGAAATCTATAGAATGAGTCGCAATAAGATGCAAAGGCCTTGGCGGGTAAGTGGAGAGTGGAGGGAAAAAATACATATTTTATCTTAAATGTCAATGCTTGCAGTATAATTCTATGTATTTTATGTAATTATTTGTTTGTAGGTGGATGATTTTGACATTTTCAAAGAAAGAATGCTAGGTTCTGGAGACAAGAAGCCTCACCCACATAAGCGAGCTTTGCTCTTTGTGGACAACTCAGGGGCTGACATTGTTTTAGGGATGCTTCCCCTTGCACGGGAACTCCTTCGGCGTGGAACTGAGGTTCGGTGCCTCTCTATACTTGCCAGTGAAGTTCTTTTAAATCATTGATTTGATGCTTGACATCTTTTTTTTTTTTGGGTCTATTCTAGGATGGTTTGTTTATGCCTGAATGTTGTGAGCTCATTTATTTAATTCGTTACAGTTAATAAATTTCACTGGTATTACTTGACTTATGCAGGTTGTTTTGGTAGCTAACTCCCTTCCAGCACTAAATGACGTTACTGCTATGGAGCTGCCTGATATTGTTGCTGAGGCTGCTAAGGTTTGTCATTTGCATGATGATTTAATATTTTCCATCTTAATCTCTAATATGTGTTTGTTTGACCCTATGTTTAACTGGTCAATGAAACTGAATATGGAGTGTATTGGGAGAATTGGGGAGGACAAAAAAGGTGGAAATTATAATCTTCATCTACGTTAGTGCCAGACTCCAGAAACTTAGCACTTTGGTGCCATGTTTTCTGTAAAATTTTTTCTTGATGATATTGCAATAAAAAGAAATGAGGGAACTGATTCTCCTGGTGCACAGCATTGTGACATTCTCCGCAGAGCTGCCGAAGCTGGAGGACTTATTGTGGATGCAATGACCAACACCTTAGATGGTTCAAAAGAGCATTCCTCCTCAGTTCCCTTGATGGTTGTCGAGAATGGGTGTGGCAGCCCGTGCATAGATTTTAGACAGGTCAGCTCTGAGCTTGCTGCTCCTGCGCAGGATGCTGATTTGGTAGGATGCTTATACTATAGTTCTAATTGCTTGGAAAGCTTTGATTTTTTTTTAACATATATGTTTATGTATGAAATTTTTTCTTTTTCGATAGAGTAGTTTTAGCTTTCCTCTTTTTGGTTTGAGAACAGACTGTTTGAATGTGAGTGTACATAAGTAATAATCTAAATTGTGTTGTTTCAGATTATTTTGGAAGGGATGGGCAGATCTCTCCATACCAACTTCAATGCTCGGTTTAAATGTGATGCTTTGAAGGTAATACCTTTTTTACCTTTTTCATTGCAGTTCAAAGGTCTGCTTTGGGATATGAAAGATGAACGATAGTATGTTTTTTTCTCTTTTTCCACTTGTTTACTCTAAATGAATGCCTATGCTCATTTGGTTTTTACTGGTCACTAAGGCTACTCTTGTATGTGTTCTTCCAATGACATTTTAGATCATAAAAACAATTCGGTTAATCCTCATATCTAGGTTCAGTTGCACCTCAAATAAAAGGATCTTTTGTGCATTTGGGCTTCCTCTCGTTTACATTTTAAACATTCGCATACTTTGCAGCTGGCAATGGTGAAGAACCAGAGATTGGCAGAAAAATTGATCAATGGAAACATATATGACTGTGTTTGCAGATATGAATCAGCTAGCTAAGGGCTTCTTAAGCCACGGAATTATAATCATTGTATTTGTGGTTGGACATCAACAGGGGGACAACTGTTGTATAGAACAAAAAGAAATCTGCCACATGAATGTTAAGATTTATATGTCAATCTTATCTCGACGTTGTTGTAAGTCATGCCTATGGAAAGACACGAATGAATTCATTCCTCTCGGTAGGAGTGAAGAATAAATACAAGAATAAATCCTCTCAGTAGGTTTGTTCTTCACTTCCTTTGATTTGGATGATATTTTCCACGGTGCCTTCATTTTTTTCTGCCTCTATCACAGGAGGATGAGTTTCTCGTTGTACAGTCCAATTCTGGTAATTGAGAAAAGTGTCCTTTACCAAAGTCAAAATCACCGTAGAATATCCTGTAACTGTGAAACAATGTAATCTATACTTGTTTAGTGTTTCAGGTCTCTATGTGAGAAAGCAAGTTTAGCACATGCATTTCCTAGCACATGCATGCTAAACCGGTGACAGTTAGATGTCAATTGATTTTCGAAAAACGGCGCCAAACTGGCCCCGATTCGATAACTAAATATTGGAAACTTGAACTGATGAAGATAACTGTGCACAAGACTGTTTTTTCCTGGTGTAGCAGAAGGGTTTTTTTTTTTTTTGGGTATAGAATCTTATATCAGTTTATGCCGTTATGGATGATTTATTGAATTTATCTTATGAGAGAACTTTAAGGCCAAAATTGTGGGGTCTATTGGCTAAAATTATCAATTTCCCATAAGAGTTTGGGCTACATTAATGATCCAAACACGACTCTTGTCATTTCAGAATTTGCAAGCAAATCCACCCGCGAATAGAAGAAAAGGGTTTGGTTTGAAAACCATAAATTATTATCACTAAAAATCTCATCCAATTAACGTGTCAAGAACCGAAAGAGAACATCGCTGCCCCTTGCCTTTAACGAACTTAACGACTATTGAATATTGATAGCAAGTAGGCGAAAAGGTTGACATGAGCTACTCATCGAACTATCTACGCTTGCTTTCGTTCACCAAGCAGCTAACCTCTCAAGTAAACCATGGCCTTCACCATCAAGCTCTTGCTCTCTTCAATCATATGCAGGCTACTCTTGCTCTTTCTCTCGACCCCTACGTCTTCCCTCTCGTGCTCAAGTCGTGCTCCGCCATCAACTGCCCTCAACTGGGCACCGCCCTCCACTCCCACGTCTTCAAAATGGGTCTCCTTTCAAACCCTTTTGTAGCTTGCGCTCTCGTTGATATGTATGGTAAATGCATTTCCATTTTTTCAGCGCGTAAACTGTTCGACGAAATTCCTCATAGAAATGTAGTTGTTTATAATGCTATGATATCTCTTTATACGCATTCCAATCGAGTTCATGATGCTTTGGTTTTGTTTGATGCAATGGATTCCTTGCCTAGTTCGTCCACTTTCAATGCAATAATAGCGGGTTTATCTGGGATGGAGGATGGGTCGTCTAAGGCCATCGCTTTATATTGTCGAATGAGGGATTTGAATTTGAAACCAAATTTAATTACGCTTCTTGCTTTATTACCTGCTTGTGTAGATATAGCTGCTTTGAATTTGATCAAAGAAATTCATGGATACTCAATAAGGAATGGTATTGATCCACATCCCCAATTGAGCAGTGGGCTAGTAGAGGCTTATGGCCAATGTGGATGTCTTATTAATGCAAATAATGTGTTTTGCACTATGAAGGAAAGGGATGTGGTTGCGTGGAGCAGTTTGATATCAGCGTATGCACTTCATGGGGAAGCAAAAAATGCACTTGAAATATTTCAGCAGATGGAAATGGCTAAAGTATGGCCTGATGACATTACGTTTCTAGCTCTCTTAAAAGCTTGTAGCCATGCGGGATTAGCTGATGAGGCATTGGATTACTTCACCAAAATGCAAGAAATTTATGGTCTGCAAGCGAGCAGCGATCACTACTCTGGTTTGATTGATGCATTGAGCAGAGCCGGGAGGTTGCATGAGGCATACAAGGTCATACAACTAATGCCAGTGAAGGTGACTGCAAAAGCGTGGGGTGCCCTTCTTGGGGCTTGTCGAACTTATGGAGAAGTGGAGTTAGCAGAGATTGCTGGGAGAGCTTTGGTTGAGATAGAACCTGATAATCCTGCCAATTATGTGTTGTTAGCTAGAATTTATGCCGGTGTAGGGAGGCATGAGGAAGCTCAGAGAATGAGAAGAGAAATGAAAGAGAGGGGAGTGAAGGTAGCTCCTGGTAGTAGCTGGATAATATAAACTGTAAGGACAATAACTGCTGCATATGATTCTCCCCACAATGAAAATTTCTTTAGAAGGATAAAAAGGTGCTAGAATTTTGGTTGATCCCCACTTGCTAGTGCGACTGTCTTCTATAAATCAATGGAAACAAGGGCATTGAAGATAATACCTCACTGATGTCAATTTTGAGATTTTTCAGTTGATACTTACCAGTATACTGCATTGTGCAACTGGGAAACTGGTGAAGAATTAGAGGCTGACAGAAAATTTGAGGGGAAACATGTATGATTGTGTTTGCAGATGTCAGGTTATGAACTATAGTCAATAGTCCGTAAGCAATTGAGAGCATTTTTTTAAGTTATTATTATGTTTATTTAATAAGGGAGCATGAATCTGTAGGCAACCATGATAGAGGGGGGCTGGCATGAGTTCTCCTCATCACAGCAAAATTGAAGGAACTAGGTGGAGTGGAGCTTTAGGGAGTCATCTGCCACCACTCCCAATACTTAAAAATAAGCCACCTTACTTAAACTTACCTCTCTTTTTTTTTTTTAATTGAAAAATTACTTCTTATACTATTAAAAATTAATAATAATATTCTCTTCATTGAAAATTACCACAACTTCACTAAAATTCGAATTTCATTTCCTTCATTTTCAATATTTTCACTTTCAACCTACTCACATGTATTCTCTTTTTAATTTTACTAGTATTTACAATTCTACAATAATACACTTTTCACCTGTTCTAATATTCATGACATAAATTTCTCTTTTTTTCACATAAAAAAAACACATTTTAAATTCAAACTATATACATGTATATGGGATGTGATTTGTTGAATGGTGGCTTATTTGGGAATTGGAAGTTAGAGTTTAGCCTTTTGTTTGGGTTTAATTTTACATGCAGTCATTGAATTTATAATTTAGTTGCAATTTAGTCAGAAAAGAATTTTGTATAACGAAAAAAAATCTAAATTTTAAAAATTTAAGTTAAAAATCATATTTTGCAGGTTACTAAACTAACTCCTCTTAATGAAGAAAAGACCCCTTATGCCTGCTATTAAACTAATTTCTCTTTTGTCACATTTGTTTTTATCAAGTGTTCAAGTATTGAGGGAAAATGTGGATGAAATTCGAATTTGAATGGTTTAAGAGATTTTTAGAATTTTCAATCAAATGGACTGCAACAAAATGAAGATTAACTGTTTTTTTTCTTCTCTTAATATCATTTATCATTAGTCAAATTTCGTGTAAAGAAGGAATTATTTGGACTGCAAATTTTATTTGTAAGCCTTCTTAATGGACATATGAAAACACATTTTCCAGATATTATTATTTATTCCAACACTTTTTGTCTCAATTTGTCTCAACTTGCATAAAATATTTGTACTCTATCTTCCACTTATTTGTTTTATTCAACTTATAATCTCTCTCTCTCTACTCAAATTACTGCTCTTCGGTAACAAATTTCGACAAATCATTTTTCATAAAATCAAAAGTAAAGGCTGATAAGTGAAACGAATATGATTTTATTGTTATTGAATAAACTGAATACATGGCCATTATATAGGACTTTACAACAAGATAAATGATAAGATGAGAAATACAAAACTAATATTTGAAATACAAAGGCAAAAAGGAAATTTGAAGCAGTTTGAAGAGAAAATTGAAAGGATGGCATTAATTTCTTAATTTGTTGTAGCCGAAAATTATTAATGATGACCAGTTGTGATTAATCAAAGTAAGTTCTCAATTTGTTTTATATTGCACCATCTATTTTTCTTCTTATTTTTTTTCTTTTTTAGTAAAAATATGGACAATTAAACCCAAAGTATATCCAAAATATACTGGAGATATTCTCATATAATTCCTAAAAGTATACCGAAATATCCCCAAGATATTCTCAAGGAATTTCCAAGATATACCCAAAATATCTTGAAGGTATACCCGAGATATTCCCATGAAAATCTCAAATGTATACCAAAATATCTCCAAGATATACTTAAGGTATGTCCAAGGTATATAGGACTTTATAGTATTTGTTTACAACTATTTTCTGCCCAGGGTATCCTCAAGATATATCCAAGGTATATCCAATATATACCGAATTTTATGGTCTTTATTCACAACTGTTTTGGGTCCAAGGTATCTCTAAGATATACCTCAAGTATGCCCAAGGTATACCGGACTTTATAGTTTTTGTTCACATAACTATTTTAAGTCTAAAATATCCCCAAAATATACCGAAAGTATGATCAAGGTATACTAGGGATTATCGTCAGTTCTGTTAAGTGTTTTAGACCGAAGGTATCCCCGAGATATGCCCAAGGTACAAGAGGTAATAGTGTAATTTTAAAAAGTTGTTTTCGATAAAATTAAAAAAAATAATGAGCACAGGTAAAAATGCAAATTGGTACCCATTTTTTGGCATTTTTATAAAATTTCATTTTTTATTTGAATTGGATTAAATGGATCCAGTTTGGTTTGATTAATTTTTATGCAACCCTAGTAGTAAGAGCATCTCCAACAGCCTTTCTATTTCTCTCTTTACCTAAATTTATGGAGTTTTATATTTTTTATCAGTTTTTCTATCTCTTCTTTATCAATATCACTTTTTAAAATTTACATTATTCTTCTCAAATTTAAGAGTCACTAAGAGTTCATAAATAATATTTTATTATTATCATTTTTTTTCTATTTCCTTTTTCTTCTCTTATTCTCTTTCTTCGTCTTTTTCTAAATAGTTTTTATTAAGAAAAATTTAAAATGGAAAGTAAGATAAAAAATATTGTTTGAGTGTATTTTTTATAACATAGATGGAGGTGAGATAGGGACATTCATGGGATGCTATAATGACTTTGAGGGTAGTAATGTAATAATGGGTCCTCTCTACAGTCTACACCACTCCTATCGCTCCTGGATGGTGCAGTGGTCTGAATGCGCAACTGTAACCGAAGCCATAACCAAACCAAAGTGAAGTGACTTCAAATGCCAGAGAGTACCCAAACGCAATGCAAAATATGTATGCATTTCGTGTTATAATTCTAAATCTAGCAAGCTACCTCAAAATAGGGGACGAGCACAAAGCTTTCCTTCCTCGCTCTACTACTACCGTATCTCTTCCCTAATACTCTATCTGAGTTCTTATTTTATTTTATTTTATTTTATTCTGGGTAATAGCTCTTGAGCTGTTTTTATCTCTTTCCTTTTTGGTTTGTCATAGCTTCTCTCTGTTATCCTAAATAATCTTTCTCACACTCTCACCATTAATTTGGTTTTTCTGGGATCGAAGCTTACTCCTTCTTCAACTCCACTGTGTCGGATCATAAGGATTTGTGGAACTGGGTGACATTGTATATCCCTTACTTTTGTTTCTCAGGTACGTACTACATTTCAATCTTTTGGCGGTTGTTTTTTTCTTTTTAATATTTATTGTCTTTTTTATTGTAGATTTTTCTTTTGTTGAGAGTCAATTAGATTAGCTTAATAATATCTGGTTTTTCATTTTATAATATTCTTTTTCTGTATGAGCTTTATGAGTGATATTGAGACTGTTTACAGGGGGAAAAAGATCAGAGCTTTTTGAACATTTAGATAATGCAATACCATAAAACCCCAGAAACCCTAGAGGTTGAAATCTCTGATGGTAAAACCCTAGAAGCTGAAAACCCAGAAAACGAGAATGTCGAACCAGCTTCTGGGTCTGCTGTATTATTTGACTTAAGTGAGAGTTCTACTGTTCTGGAATCAAATTTGGGGGTTCCTCTAGAAGAAAATGATAATGCCAATGTGTTTGATATAAATAGTGAGGATCTTGGGGGTGAAAATTTGGAATCAATGAACAGAGCTGATGGTAGCGAAGAAGAGTATTTGGATGCCAGTGTAAATACTGTGGTTGGTATTGATGTGAATGATGTTGGAACCAAGAATGGCTTTTTGGCGAAAGAGGGTGTAGATATTGTACTTGACAATGGAAATGTTTCCAGAGAGGCTGCCAGATTAATTGAAAATATTGTGGATTTGGGTGGTACTATGAGTGAGGAAGTTGAAATTGAAAACACTGTAAAAAATGAGGAGATTAGGGGAAATTATTCAATGGGATCTAATGGCATTGCATCTGGTAGGCAGTTAAAGGTATGCGGAGGTAATATCTCACTTTATGTGGATTTTTCTAGTTCTCTAGGTGGGGTGAATTCTAGCAATCCTAATGATTTCGACTGTTCTGGGTTGTTCATTGCCCATAAGGAGTCTGAAGAAGTTAGTGAGGCGGAAGAGTTAATTGGTAACTTTTGCATTGGTGATATTGTTTGGATCAGAACAAAAAATCAATCTTGGTGGCCAGGAAAGGTTTATGATCCTCTGGATGCAAGAAAATATGCTGTGGAAAGTGACCAGAGGAACTGCCTATTGGTTGGATATTTGGGCAGTGGCCACGTTGGTTGGTGCTTGCCATCTCAGTTAAGGCCTTTCCAAGAGAATTTTGAACAGATGATTGGGCAGAACAGTTCCAGAAGCTTCCTTGGAGCAGTACAGAAGGCAGCGGAAGAGTTTGGCAAGTGCCTGAAATCAGAGATGACTTGTTCCTGTGTCCTCAATAAGTGGCAGCAGTCATCTGATAATGTAGGAGGAGTTTCTTTGCCTGGGTGCAGATTTGGTGAATTTTCCTTTACTCTTTTCGAACCATTGAAGTTTCTTGCACTACTTAAAGATCTTGCACAAACTGTTCCCAAGCTTAGCATCCTTGAGTTAACTGTTGTAAAGAATCGTTTGACAGCCTTTTACCGTTCCATAGGACATATTCAATTGCCTATTAAACAACTCTGGGAATCAGCTGATGACCAAGATGGTGCCGGTGATTGGTTAATGGCGAAAATTGATATTGATAATCAAGTTCGAGGCCAAAGTTCAAGACCTGCCAAGGGAGAATTGCCATGGACAGAGGATATAATTCAGCAGCAAAAGAAGGACAATGACCTGGCCATAACTGTTGGAGGTGACCTTGAGACTTCAGAAAAGAATTACAAAGGCAATCTTCCTGAAGGAAATGTTGTTCCAAAAGATCTTTCATCAAGTTTCAGGAAGAGGAAGATGCATTCAGAAATTAAAGTTGAGGGTCACTGTGTCAATCAATCTGCTTCTCCATCTAATGAGGAGGAGATCAGCATCTCGGGATCTCTAGCAATGACAGAGAAGAACTTTGAGTTGAGATCAAGGAAGAAGAGCAGGTTTTTATCATATCCCTATGTCAACTGGGAGGATAAAGGCTTGCCAAATGAAATAGAAGATCCAAAAGCTCCAGAGGCTAGAGTTGCTAGTCAATTTGTTGGATCCCAGTCAGTTTCTAAATCTAGCGGCAAGAAATTTCAGAACAAATGGTACAGAAAATTCATAAGTGAGAATGATGTATCCAGTAATCCGGAGTTGATTGATGCATCTGTAGCTGATTTGCTTTCTGAACTGTGTTTTGCAGCTGTGAATTGTCTGTATCCAAATGAGAGTAAAAACTTTGATTTTATAGAGTGGTTCTTTTCAAGGTTCAGAATATCAGTGCATCATGATGAGTCTATTTATGAGATGCGGTGCAAGAATATTATTGAGAACAATGAGACACTGCTGGGAAAGGATTTACAGGAGACGGGCCAGACTTTGCAGGACATCAGAGCCGAGCAGAAGATGCAGAAGAAGAAGAAGAAAAATGGCAACTGGGCTAAATCAAAACTTAAATCTCTTCATGGATTATCAGATGTGAATACTAACATTGCTACAGATGGCTTACTTGTAAAAGATTTCTGTGAGATGGGTCCTTCCACACCAAATGGAAAACCAGGGCCAAAGAAGAAAAAGAAGCAAGGAGAGGCTTCTACGGATGTAGAAAACAGTCAATTGACTAGCATACCGGACTTGAATGGTAATGATACTATGATTAATTTTACGGTGGAGAATTCAGAGTTGACGACCCATTTTGAATGTGACCAAAATGGGAAGGGGCATTTTGCAAGCTTACCAACTTCAAATGGAAACTTTGCTATTCCAGGCTTGTTGACGAAAGAACCTCCATTTATTTGTCCTTTAACTGCTGAAGGTAAGATTGGACCAAAAAAGGGGAAGAGAAAGGACAAATCGACTTCTGAGAAGATTGCACCTGATTTAGATGGGAATCCTGCTAAACCCAGCATGTCGGCCAAATCTGAAAAGAAGAGAGGAAGAAAAAGAGAAATTACTCCAAGGCAACGGAAAAAGAAATCAGTAGGGGGAATACTTGATATAAACATGAATTATGATAATGGAGAAACTCCAGGGACTGCACTGCTGTTGACATTTGCCCCAGGAGTTTCCTTGCCTTCAAAAGAAGTTCTGGTAGCGACATTTTGCAGGTTTGGACCATTGAAGGAGTCAGAGATACAGTTGTCTAAAGATTCTGGTACTGCCCAAGTTGTTTTCGTGAAAAGTATTGATGCTGCAGAAGCAGTAAGAAGTTTAGAGAATAGCAGTCCTTTTGGCGCAACGCTTGTGAACTACCGACTTCATCTTCTTTCAGCTGCTTCAACAACTTATTTTGCAGGACTGGGGACGCCTGCAAAATCATACTGGTCAATCCCAAACCCAGCTGAAGCACCCCCCATTGACTTCATAAGACAGAATCTAGAGATGATGACATCAATGCTGGAGAAATCAGGAGATAATCTCTCTCCTGAAATGAAAGCCAAATTGGAAACTGAGATTAAAGCCCTTCTGAAAAAGGTGAGCTCCATGCCTTCTTCCTCTTCGTAATATTCTAAAGTTATCGAATTCTCTGATAGGTTGTATACTAGAGCAGAAATCTCTAGGTTATTTATGGAATCCTGTTTTATGAACTGTTGTTTCTATAGTAGCTCTCTCTGACTGTTAACAACTGGAACTGAGAACTTCATGGAGAGGGCATATGCAGTGATCTTATTGGCTTGGCCAAACTGATCATATACTATGAATATGATCAAATGAGGTTGGTTAATTACTCATGTCGCAAGCTTGTAATTTTCAATTTTCTGGATTAATAGATTATCGACAAACTTTTCAGACAACCCGACTCGTTCTTTTATTGAAAATCTATATGCATGAATTGCATCCCTTGCAGATTCTGATCAAAGAAAATTGTTCCTTTCTGGGGTGCTATAGTTTCTTAAGATTTGCTGAATGACCATGTCGCGCAGCTTTGCATTAAAATGATGTTGTGTGGCCGAAAATTGGTTAGAGGGGAACTTGGTAGTTCATCTGCTGCACATGCAACAGAACAATTACTGGGTGAAATACAGAATATTATATATTATCACCGGTATACACAGGAAGTAATTTCAAACAAAGCTCCATTAGTAAAGTGTGGCTCCGATCTTTTACTCATGGATCAACTTATTATATAACCAACTCGAAACAATTTTGGAAACCTAACATAAAGTGGTTATTAATTTGTTTACACGAACAATTCATGATTCAGTCCTTGAATGGAATTTGAGATATTTTTATAAAATTCTCATTTGAAAAGTGTTTTCACTGTTTAAAAAATTTTAATAGAAAACTGGAAAACAACTCTGTATTGTTTTGCAAAATTTTCTTTGTTAAAATCTTTGGTGAAAACACGGAATTTTTATTTTGAAAACACGCTTGAGCGTCTTTTTCTGGTAAACACGCTTGAGCATTTTCTCTCTTCTTACCTTTCTTTCTCACTGTCCACAGACTTTCTCCTTGCTGAAATGGCAATCTCACTGTCTTTTTCTGGTAATATCGTAAAATATGTTCTTTACTGTTTTTTCTTTTATTCACTTTCTGGTTTCTAATGTGATTGATGAGGAAGTGGAATTTGCTATTTGGTCCATTGGTGTTGAATTGTCGATGCATGGCCTGATTCGTGTAGAGAGAGCAAAATTACAGTTTGCCCAACTTTTTCTTGTTTCGGAAATATTTCTTTTTGAATGGGTTTTTGTGTAATCTTTGATTACTTTCCAAAAGCTTTGCCAAATTAATTTTAATGGCATTCTCTTAAAGAATTTGCTTAATGATAATTTATATGCAGAATACGCGAGGCATAGTTAGTTCTTCCCCATTTTAATTCTCTTTTGAAATTCTTTAATCTATTTATAATTAGCAATCAGTTCATGAATCAGGACATATTTGCTTCTGATATTTTATTTAGATAAACACCAAAGGTTTCACCTTTTTTTCCCTCTTTTTCAAGTTTTCAGGTAACACTATTATTATTATTATTATTATTATTATTATTATTATTATTATTATTATTATTATTATTATATAAGAATGTTATTTTCAGTTGATTGAGTTCTGGTTAGAAAGTGATAATGAAAAATAAGTTTTATATGAGAATAAGTAAACACAATTTCTATTTTTAAAAAATAAAAAACAATTTTTAATTTATAATAAGTTAACATATTTTACAAATTTTCTATAAAAATGAAAAGTTTTTGTTTTCTTTAAAAAGTGAACAATGAAAATAGAAGATAATTGTTTGAAAGTAAACAGACTCCTAACTTTTTCACAATTTTAGCTCAATCTATCACTAATTACAGAACAATACATAAACTTTTTTTAAAAAAAATAGCACATATCTGGCGATAACCTCTAATGGCAGAATCCTATATTGACGTTGGAAAAGTTTTCACTGCACTGCCATTTAATGAGTTTAACTTGGAAGCCTAAACGAATAGCGATTCAAGTAAAATATTTAAATTTGATTCGGAGTTAATCAAATCGAACTTGAATAGTTTATTAAGTCGAGTTTGAATATCATAACACTCGATTCGTAAAGCTCGCAAACTTAATCGGATTAAATTACATTTATTCCTTTACTATCTAAATAACCTAAAAATCATGTATTTTCTTTAGTTTGAGTCAAGTCAAGCTTAATCGATTATATTTTAAATCGAGTTGAATCGAATATACTATTTATTAAATTTTTAACTGAATCGAATTTTATCGAATCAAGTTCAAATATATAAAGCATTTTTTCAATCAAATTTTGAATAATTAAAAAAATTCAATCGAATTTAAATTAGATTCGAGCTATAAATATTTTAATTTAGTTAAATTCAAATCTGATATTATTTTCAATTCGACTCCACTCGATTACGCTTCTAGTTCAGTTATTTTTAGCGGTCAGTGCAATCATAACGATGTAGTATACACTGCTCGGCCATTTAATGAGTTGTAGGTAGACTTCATTAGTTTCTTTGCCATTAAAGCAAAGGTTCAAACTTCACTATTTCTAGATTATAAATAGGATAAATTCGTATATACGTTGCCTAATTCATATCGAATAATTAAAAAAAACATTATAAATAAATTCCGCATATATTATTAATATAGTACATGTTATGATAATATTAAAGTATTTAGATTATTTTAGATATTTATCATTATCTTTATAAATATATTTTTTATATAAATAAAATTTTATTTCTGTAATTTTTTTATATGTATAAATAGGTGTTATAATTAATGAAAATGACTGACTGCTTTCTTCTTCTATTCTCTTTATTTTTACTTTCTTATTATTATTTTATAACACGTTATCACACAATTGAAAAAGGTAAAGTCTAAAGATTCAATTTTAACTGCCTGCTTGTGTATGTATTGTTTTTGCACCTTCTATAAACTCACAAATTGTTAGTTCAATCTGCAATAATTTTTATTAATGCATCTGTATTTTGGTGAATTGAATTTTCATTCAACGTTAAGCAACACCTTTTTCATAAATAATTATATGCCGTTCTAAGCATAATTTTCCCCTTTTTATGAAACAAAGTTTTTGAGGCTTTGATTTGGAATAATTCTTACTTTTCAATTTTTCCCTGTTCTCTTGGTCATGGGAACTGATAATTTTATATCGGTTTTTTAATTTAGATATTATTTGTTATGATTCTGATAAACTGTTTAATATTTATTATTTTTTTTAATTTCAAATTGTTTTGTTATATAAACTAGATCAAACTGAATATCAATAGTCTAAACTGTCTTTATATGGGAAAAGTGAAGTAAAATTGTTAGTTGTATAATTCGTGTTTTTTTTCCCCCATTCTTTATGTTGTTGCGGCTAGATTATATTTTTTTGGTGAATTGTATTATTTGATTTAAATATATGTTGGTTCCTGAAAAACTAATATTATATAGTTTTTGAAAAATTTTTATCATAAATTTAAGTTCCTGAACAAATATTGTTACATACAGTTCTTAAAGAAATTGTATTATAAATTCTAATTTCTGAAGAACTATTATTAGTTTTAGTTATTGAATAACTAATTAAATAAATAACTAAAGTATAAATTCCTGAAAAATATAATTCTAAATTCATGAAAAATTAAGTATTCTGAAATTTAGGATATCAATTAATATCTTATATTGCTGAAGAACTAAACATATTGTTTATAAGT
>CATIWF010192055.1:0-31632 GCA_949630135.1 Balakata baccata
GACTTCTAGTATGGAAGCTTGCATGCGGTCCCTTGAAAAGGCAAACACTTGGTTCCACTCAGGATTTTGCTTTTTCTCAAAGTGCTTTGTAGTTCCCTTGTAGTTTCCAATTTTCACTTCTACAAATGGATCAATACTTCCTGTAACATCCATTGCAGGAAGTTCACGAGCCTTAACTACTCTTACATATAAAAAGAACATTCGTTCAACAAGATCATAGGTGCTTGCAGTTTTGTCCCCATGAATAACACGGCCACCAACAACTCTTCCCCCACCAAGAAGAGGGCTTGTCTCCTTGAGTGCATACTCAACAGGTTGCGATGATGAAGCAGAGTACATCCGAACCAATTTTGGAGGTTGTTGTTGTGCAGCTACTTCAGCTTTAATCTCATCAGCCACATACTTTGGCACATGGTGGGTGACCGTTGGAGCTGAAGATTGCTGATGATTTGGATTAGGGAGGTGATGAAAGGTGTGTCTCAAAGGTCTATTGTGAGCTATGGAATTTGATACAGAGTGAACTGTATGGACCTCCCCATGAGTCAAACCTGCATCCTTTGCTTGCACCAATTCAACTGCTGGAAGTGGAGTGGAGGATTTTATGGATGGATCATCAGTGATATAAACTTTCAGGCCAAGCTCCCCTCTCACATGTGAGAAAATGCCACGCTTTTCTAGGGGATAGTGCAAGACAACAGCATCAGAGTAGGGAACAAAAGAATTTCCTGTGAGGCAAACCTTCCCAAGGAAGGATCTGGAGTTGGTAGCTCTGATATTGTTGTAGACGTAGACATCAAGAGTAAGATAGTGGAGGTTGCCGGGATCAGAAATGTTGAAGTAAAAACTCTCATTCCAAACTGGATTCAGATCTTTCTCTTTAATGGTCGTCCGGAACCTTTGACCATCAAAGTAGAGCTCCACAAATGCACTGGAAGAACCTTGCCCATCTTTTGGCAATAGATTGTGAGCACTAACCACATCTACCCCAAGCTTAAGGTTGCTCATGTTAATACAGAGGCAAGTGGACTTCTTTAACAGTAAACAATTACCAGCAGGACAGAAGGTAACTACGAGTACCTGCAGAGAAGTGAATAACTAATATTATGTTATTAATATCCTGAACTGCAATGACAGACTAAGATGAAAAGGCATTTAAGAGAAGTCAAGAAATGAAGAAGGCATTGCAGCAGTCCCAAATCGAATAAGCTATTAGGAAAAAGTAATCATACAAAAGTCACAAGTTATATGCCTAAGTGATGGGTTCACATTGACTGACATCAGAAAATGGAATTCTTTATATATTTGGAGAGTAAATAAAAAGGCGAATTTGAATAGCCTACTAATTGAAATGTTTGAAGTGTTTGAAAGTAGTTAAATCA
Organism: Balakata baccata; assembly: GCA_949630135.1. Lineage (NCBI taxonomy): Eukaryota > Viridiplantae > Streptophyta > Magnoliopsida > Malpighiales > Euphorbiaceae > Balakata > Balakata baccata. The sequence goes on from CATIWF010192055.1 coordinate 1,380, forward strand.
CACAGTAAATCTAGAATCAAAACCACCTCCTTTTTGGATATAATACCTTTTATGGCACTTTATAGAAAGTTCCTTTATTAGGCAAAAATCAGATAACTAGCTTCTAGATAAAGAAAAGAGAACGATACTACTTAAAATATCAATCACCAATGGATCAATTTAAAGAATTTTTTTTTTATTTGAAAAAAAGAAAAAGAAAGAAAAGTAAAATGCAATTAACAAATTCTCTTTTCTATAAGCAATTAAAAACAGCTCTACCAGTGACTTGAAACGCAGAAAGTGAAGACTTAAACAAAAAGGAATCTTTAACCGGAAGAGATTGAGAATTGAGTAAAACGTGTATACTCTTTAACAAATGCCCCTGCTAAGATCCAAACACATATAATAAATAAATAATAAGATCCAAAAAGCACGCTAAAGACACATGAGCTGTTCATTATACAGAAGATGATTCGAAAGACTGCATGGCTCAGAAAATTACAAAAAGAGACCACCGAGACTTTGACCTTATAATCCCCTTGAGCGCAAGCAAAGGCAGGAAAAAGAAAAGGAAAAAACATGGAAACAAGCAAAAATTAAAAAATCGAACATCAGAGTTAACATTGTATTTTCCTTAATTTTCTCTGCAACCAAACAGTAACCAAAACATCATACACAGAAAAGAAAAATGCCAAATCAAGGAAAAAAATAAAATTCCTCTTTCAAAGATTGACCAATAACAAATGTAACAAAATGCGATCAACTTTTAGTCACACAGAATAACATTAATATTTCCCGCACGCTCATAAATCATCTATAAGTTAATTCAGATCGTAAACCAGCTCACTATTTTCTTTCAAATCCAAAAAGGGAAAAAAAGCCGATTATCACCATCTTATGCTGAAGAAGAAGAAGCACCAGCTTACATTCGCATACAGAGATATGCTTTTATGTGCGGAAAATTAAAAGCAAAAAAAGCAAAGAAGAAAACTTCACCTCAGTTAAGTCAGAGAAAATCTTCAGATTGAATCCATTGTGAAGAGACGATGAGCTCTAAATTGAATAATATTTCCCTGAGAGAGAGAGCGTCGGTTGCATTTAAGTGTTGAAGAAGGGAGGTTGAACCGTGAGAGAGAGGGAAGAAGAGACAGCAACAGCATGTGTATGTAAGAGTAATGGCAGCAAATGGCGGGCACGAGAAACGAGTAGAGAGATAGAGGGAAGAAGTATTAATGCAGAGTTGTTGGACTGGGAAAGAGCGAGAGTTATGGCAATAAGCTTTGTAATTGGTGCAGCTGACTGCAAAACCAGGTTCTTTTTTCTTGCCATTTTCAATTTTTTTCCCGGTTTTGAAAGTGGCAATAATAATCTGTAGACGGCTTCATTACATTACCGTGAGCTTTCTCATTTCGTCCCTCAGTCTATCTTCTGGTAGAAATTGCAAATTACTAAATTAGATATTTTCAGAGGGCTTAAATCGATTCCGAACGAACCAGATATGGATTCTGATTAAATTGGTTTGACCGATCCAGTCCAGTTTTTAAAACTGAATTTACCATTATTATAACTGTAAATTACTCCAATAAACTAAAACATATCGATTAATAGTAGCACTTTGAAAGGTAGTTATGGATGAAATATTTCCAATTGAAATAGAAATTTTAAATTTGAATTCTGATTATGTATTTATTTTAAAATTTGAAAAGAGTATTTTGTATTTTTTGAGATTTTATTTAGTACAAACATAATTAATTTTAATGCGTGGACAAAAAAAAGAAAAAAAATATTATTTATCTAATATAGTATGACATAATACACTAGTATCATCTTGAAATTTAATTTTATACTATTTGCTCTAAATAGTTTGATATAATATGCTAGTTTTCCTAAAATTTGAAAATTATACTATTTATTTTATTAAATTTTGACATATTTCATTCGTACTCTTTCTAAATTTGATTTATTATACTAATAACTCCTATAAATTTGATTTATTGTTTTTGATGGCTTAGTTGGATCTGCCATTTTTACAGATGGGATGGAGCTAGTTGATTTAGCAGTACTAGCAGATGAAGCAATAGTTTTAGTAGAATGGAATGAGGATGTATTAAAACTGGATTCAGAAGATAAATTAGATTTTTGGAAAAATTGTGTGTAGCCAAGAAACAAGTTAAAGAAGCTTTTTATTGAACCAATAAAAAAAACATGGATTCTCTATGCCATCGTCCAGATCTTCGAATAAGCTTCAGTGGGATCAGCAGATGTCAAAAAGCCTGTGGAGACTGGCTCAGTTAGATCTGCCATTTTTACAAATGGGATGGAGCTAGTTGATTCAGCAATACTAGCAAAGTTTAAAACAATGGTGATTACGAACCTCTGATTACAACAAAATACAGTTTGACCAACTCAACTCTCTTATTAATGTCTTATGGCATATTGAAAATGAATTTATTGTAAGTTTTGCAAATCTTATCAAAACAATTCATATGAAATTCTTCAAGTTAGAGAACTTCAAAGAACAGTTAAGGCAAAAAATAATTATATCTCAAAAGCACTCTAGCTGCGATATGATGAAGAAGCTTTATGAAAGGAGATTCCCTTTAAACACCTAGTCCAAATAGAAAATGCTGAAGAAAATTTTTTTTTACTAGTATAACGAATTACAGAAAGTAAATAATAAAATTTTCAAATTTTATAGAATATTAGTATATTATGTTAAATTATAAAAAGTAAATCGTTAAATTTTTAAATCTAAAAAAAATACTAACTTATTATATCAGATTATATATCAGTAATTAAAAAAAAAAAGTGGTTGTAAGTGTTGTGGTTAATTAACATTTTAACACATAGGATTGAAAAAAGATGGTACGTCCGATTAGTGTCAGATTAATCATATGGCAGTGTGTGTTTGGCTGTACGTTGTACAATCAGCGGTGGGGCGTACGAAACAGCTTCTCCCCGTCCATTCCATCGAGGCATGGCATGCTACGAAATCCTGATGAAAAAAATAAAGGATGGGAGGATAACGACAAAAACGAAATCCCAAATGGTCTCCTTAACTAACTCTCTTTCTTTCTGGACGGATTTGCAAATCAGAAAACACAAATAAAATAATTGCTTTTTTTTTTTTTGGTATTTATACGTGACATTTAATAAGAAAGAAAAATAAATTATTTTATTTTTTTCTTTTTCTTTTTGATGATATTTATGAATTTTCTTTTCGAATGAAAAATATAAAAAGAAAATATTTTTTTTTATTTTTCTTCATTATATTTTGAATTTAAATAATATAAATAAAATAACAAAATAGATAAAAAAGAATGAAATATATTTTCTTTTATTTGGATAATTTATTGTGAAAAAATAATTATAGTATCATATATTTACTTTTTTATACATTATTATATAAAATATTAAATACTTTACTATAATAATTAAAGATAAAAAAGTAAATTTATTAGTAATTGTTACATTATTTATTCAACACTGATGTGTTCATATTTGTTATAGTTTTATATGTATTTTTAGTTATTTAGTTTTCTTATTTTTATGCGATTTTTTGGTAGATTTAATATTTAATTGTGTTTTTCGTATTTTTAGGTTTTAGGTGATGGAAAGAAGCATGAGAGACATGTTTTGATATTTGATTTGAGTTGTGGAGGTGTTTTGGATAACAATAGAGTCCATTAGAAGTGTTAAGTAAGTAAGAAGAAATAATTTATGAAAAAAAGTTCATTGTGACCTCGTGATAGTTATTACGTGCTCGTGATGAAAGGCAAACAACAAGCTTCTGTCGTGGGCGCGACGACCATCGCGTGCATGCGACACCTGGGTAGAAGAATATAGTGGTAATCCATTGCGATCTCGTGATGTTCGTCACTTGCACGCGACAATTGGGACATTGCAGATCACGTGAACAGCTACCCAAACCCGATTTTTATCAATTTTTTTAGGGTTTTTACTCATGTAAAAGGTAGATAACACATCTTAGAGTTAGACTTAGGTTAGAATTAAAAAATTAGTCATTTAATTCATTTCTTTCTCTAAAATTCAAAGGAGTCTAGAGTTTTCTTGGATTTGATTTTTGTTCTCTCCATCTGCATACACAAAGAGCATCAGGTGGGTGAAGCTTACTCCAGGCGATCAAGCTACTATTTGTGGAATTTTACTCATCTTGAAAAAGGGGAAAAGTTTGTGGCTATAGAGATTGACAATTCTCCATCAACAAAGTTCAAGTTTTGCTAATTTTCCGGCTGATTGAATTCCAATTTTTTCTCTTTTATATTTGCTCAAATGTTTAGCTTAGGATTTGATTTTTATATGATCATTATAGAATCAATGTTAGGCTAAATTTTTTTGGGTACTTGGTTAGCAACCTCAATTTTATAATAAACTCTCATTATTTTATTAAATGAATTTATTATTTCCATTTCAATTTAATTGCATTTTATTAATTTCTAGCTTAATGATTGATTGGTCACCAATGATTGAATTAAGAATGAACATGTTATGCTTTGATTAATAAACACATCATCTTTAATCTAACCTAAAAATTAGATTGAATATTAGTTAATTCATTGGTTTGATTAGCTAATGCATAAGGTAATAGCTATGAAATATTAATTCTATGAATTTAACACTTAAGAGGGAATACGTAATTGGGGGAGTGAAAATAAGCACCTGCTTTATCCATTGATTTTATTCTCTAATTTAATTTGCAATTCAATTTATAATTTAATTAATTTAATTCTTAATCAAATCAAACATATTAGAGTGTTTAGGTTGTATTTCGTATACATTGGTAATTAAAGTAATTAAGAATTTAAGCTAGTGATTTCTTGTGAAATTAATTCTAGGAGGACACTTGTCATTTTACGATTGGCTTGTATACTTATAGGTTAAACTTTGAGTTGACATCAAACACTTTTTCTTTTCTTTTTGTTTTGGACAGAAAATAAAAAATAAATTTTATTTTTACATCTCTTCCTTATTTTTCTTCCCTTTCCAAACAATATAAATTGAAAATATTTTTTTATTTTACCGCTTTGGCCTCATTTAGATTAAAAGATTTTAAAATTCATATAATTTATAAAATTTATGGATTTTCAATTCATTACATCGTTTTGTTTGATTATAAAATTTATGAATTAAGGATATAATTATCATTACACTTATATTTGATTCAATTACTGCAATCCATAGATATAACAATTAGTTTTTAATTTTTTTTTTTATTAAATATTGATAATTTATTATTAATTAAGTATATACAATTAATTCTGCTATATATTTAAAAATTTTAAAAATAAAATTAGTTATTTTAAGAGTTAGAAAAATAAAAAAAATAAAGTTATTATATATTATAATGTTTAGTTACATTACTAAAAAATATTTTTTATTAATAATTTAATGCATATTAATACTATATTATGCAAAAAAATAATAATAACAAAACAACTAGCTGAAATTAAAAGAAAAATAATTTTACTTTTTTACGAATAAAGATAGTTTTGAAATATTAATAATTTATTAAGAATAATCTTGGAATAAAAAACAACAATATCTCATTTAACAAAATCCATAGATTTTGGATTTTATTTAAGACGTGAGAAATAAAATTTTAAAAAAATAAAAGATTTTGATTGATAAAGAATTTTCTATAGATTTTAATTTTTTTTAAATTATCAAATAATAAATTTGTCATAAATTTATAAATTATTCAAAATCTTTAATTTAAAATTTTTCAATCCAAATATAACTTTTATTTTCTTTTCCTCTATAACTTTTATTTTCTTTTCCTCTATATTTTCATCTATCGAAACATTTTAAACATTTTAGGGTGAAAAATAAAATTCATTTTCGCTCATTTCCTTATTTTTCTTCTTTTCCAAACATGATAAAATAACAATACTTATTTATTTTTCTTTCTCTCTGTATTTTTCCCTCTCCCAAATATAGACTAATCGATTTAACCTTATTATAATCATCTGGGTTTCTTGGAATTTAATTCCTCATAAGGAAAATAACTCCTCTCTACTGATATAAAGATATCATACAATATTAATTAAACAACTTAAAAACCAATATCAAGAAAACCATAAAAAATAATCATCTTCACACCATCCAGCTAGTACAATTTACAAGAAACTGCTGATCAGTTCAAACTTATTCCTATAACTTCTGCCCAAATATATACACATTTTTATTTGAAAACCAAAAACCATAATCATTGATTACTCGATCCTTATTCCTCGAATCTCAAGGTTTTCGAGAATCTTGGGTCTCTTGTAATATTTTAACAGGAGGGAGCACATAACCACACTGACTGATGAGGCCGCCATTGCAGCTCCAGCAATCCAAGGAGGCAAACGAAATCCCGTTCCGGGGAAAAGTGCACCAGCAGCTATTGGGATACCAAGTAAGTTATAGCCCAATGCCCAAATGTAGTTCAGACGAATACGGGAAAAAGTCTTCCTTGAAAGGTCTATAGCTGTGATCACGTCCTCCAAGTTGCTCTTCATCAGAACTATGTCAGCTGCCTCAATAGCAATATCCGTGCCTGCACCAATTGCCATTCCAACATCTGCTGCTACAAGTGCTGGTGAATCATTTATACCGTCACCTACCATCCCCACTATGAAGCCTTCAGCCTGCAATGCAAATGATTGGGGATTAAAGATCAAAACTATTTTCACATAACTTGTGCGGTTTATCTAAAACAAAGTGCACATTGTTTACCTGTAATTCCTTTACTTTCTCTGCTTTCTGCTCAGGTTTGGCTTCTGCAATGACAGAATCAATACCAACTTCTTTAGCAATGGAACTGGCAGTTCCCCAATTATCACCTGTCACCATAATGCTCCTGACTTTCATAGACTTAAGAATGGAAATTACTTCATGTGCACTGGGTTTCAGAGGATCAGATATTGCTAGAACTCCAGTCACTTCACCATCTATTGCTATTAAAATCCCAGTTTGAGCCATCTCTTCAGTTTCTGCAAGCATCTCTTCAGCATCAACTGGAATGGCAATGTTGTGCTCAGACATCAAGCTTCTGTTTCCTACTATTACTTCCCTGTTCTTGACAATAGCTTTTACTCCATGGCCAGTAATGGAGACAAAATCTTTGGCTTGTGGCCACACTGCATTATCTTCATCTTCTTTGAATTTCTTGGCATACTCTACAATAGCTTTGGCCAAAGGGTGCTCACTGTTTACCTGATACATTATATAAAATAATCATGCATCAAAAGTTTCTTCTTCTCTAAGCTCTAGTAAATTTGCTTGGGAAATTTAAAGATTGAAATAGCATAGTAGTAAAGACGAGTGCAAGCTAACAGTGTGAGTGACGTTTCAAGAAGGAATTCATACCTCAGCTGCAGCGACAAGTTCATAAAAATCTCTAAGTACCATGTTCTTGAAGAGTTTTGTGTTAACAACCACTGGCTTTCCAACTGTAAGAGTACCTGTCTTGTCAAAGACAATGCAATTCACCTACCAAATCAATGAAAAGACAAATTAGAAGCATTTCCAGCATTTAAAGATCGTGAAAATGAAGCAGTTTTTGGAATATAACATTGAACCTTGTGTGCACTTTCTAATGCTTGACCACCTTTGATTAAAACACCCAGAGATGCACCAACTCCAGTGCCAACCATGACAGCAGTTGGAGTTGCTAATCCAAGTGCACATGGACAGGCTATAACCATGACAGAGATTCCAAATTGAAGTGCAAGCTGAAAGCTATCCATGGACTTTGGTATCCAAGATTCCGGATAGCCATGGAACTTGCCAGCTAAAAACCAGGCAAGCCAAGTTGAAAACGAAAGAGCGATTACCTGCAAATAATAATAATAATAATTGATCATTTACTTAAATTTGAATCCACTATAGTAATGATGTATATTTTGCACATACCAAAGGCACAAAGTACTTGGAAATTCGGTCAGCAAACTTTTGTACAGGAGCTTTAGCCATCTGAGCTGACTCAACTAAACGAACAATCTGGGAAAGAGCACTTTCTGATCCAACCCTGGTTGCCTTAATATGCAATACACCATTTTCATTGACAGTACCTCCAATTACTGGGTCCCCCTTTCTCTTTGGCACTGGCCGAGCTTCTCCAGTTATCATACTTTCATTGACATGACTCTGCCCCCATATGACAAAACCATCTGAAGCCACTTTTGCACCAGGAATAATTTTAATCACATCATTCTTTTGTATCAACCTACTATCAATTTCTTCTTCATTAATCACATGTCCTTCATCATTTAGAGTCAACAATATTGCTGTCTCAGGTGCTAAGTCCATAAGTTTGGCAATAGCCTCAGATGTCTTTCCTTTAGCCAAAACTTCTAGATACTTACCCAGAAGAATGAATGAAATAAGCATGGAACTAGTCTCAAAGAAATCTGTTCCCATAAAATCAGGAGAGGTAGCAGCTCTCAACACAGAATAGACTGAGTAGAAGTAAGCTGCATTTGTTCCTAAGGCAATCAGCACATCCATATTAGCAGAACCATGCTTCAATGCTTTATATGCCCCTATATAGAATCGCCGGCCGATGATGAACTGCACTGGAGTAGACAACACCCACCTCAAAAGTGCCCCTATACTCAGCATATTGACTAGTTTGGAATCTAATCCATGCTTAATTCCAGGGATATACATAAAAACCATGGATGTTAGGAATATGGGAACTGTGAAGACCAAACTCCATAGAAAGGATCTATAATATTGTCTAATATCCTGTTGTCTATGACTTTCTCTTCCCCCCTCTCCTTCAGGGAATATCATTGCCTTATATCGCCCAGTCCCAGTTGATTCAATCACTCTAATAAAATTTCTAGGACCTGTCATTTCCGGTTTGTAAGACAGAGAAAATTTGTTGAGTTCAAGGTCTATGTCTATCCTTTGGACACCAGGAAGTGCTTGAAGTGAATTTTCAATCATTCTCATTGAATTTCCTGTCTTTATACCCTCAACTTTAAGTTTTATGTTGTCCATGTCTTCGCCACTGCTGATAAGTATGGCTTCAAATCCTGTCTCCTCTATGGCTTCTAAGAGCTGGGTATAGCTCAAAATCTTTGGATCATAATGAACCTCAGCTTCTTCAGTTGCCAAGGCAACTTGAGCTTTTTGTACCCCTTGAATTGCTTGTAGAGCTTGCTCAACCGTGGAAGAGCAAGAAGTGCAAGTCATTCCATTAATTCGTATACGGCACACTTGAGTAGATTTACCACTGGATTCATCTTCGATCAGTGTAGCCTCAAATCCTGCATCTTCAATAGTCTCACGAATGGTTTCTTCCTGTTATAAATTAAATCACAAAATCATAAAACTTCTTATGAAGGCCATAAACTTGATAAAAACTGAACTTGTGTAACTTTCAACTTGATTATAAATCACATTCTGAAGTAATTATATGTCTAAAGCATAATATTTTAAAGGTGAAATTAATCAAATAATTTACACTCAACAGAAATCCGAGGTACATATGAACATACATAGCTGCAATACTTGAATAACATATGCTTTCTTGAAAAAGTTACTCCAATCCTAGAAGGTTAGAACTATTCGTTGGATTCAAATATATAGTTTGTCCAATTTACACAAATCTTTAGTCTCTCTGGGGCTCATGTTGGCCCAAAGATGGGACTAGAGACATGACACCCTCACCACCCAGGTTAAAGTGGTCTGGATTTGGGTCCACCCACATACACGGAATACTCTAGAAACAGAAATCCATTTGTGTTCTTTAATTTTACTCCAAGCAAAAGGTTCACTAATAGTGTCGCTAACGTAACAGAAGGTGTCGTTTTATTATCTCAATCTAAGAAAAAGCATGAGCTTGTTTGTACATGTACACCACCTCATAAAGAAAAAAAAAAGTGTGAAGAAATCACGTTTCTGTTGTTGAAAATCCAAAAAGATATCACCTCTGCCTATGTTTGACCGTCGCTAAAATTATTTGGAACCAAACATGATCCGTTTTCCATGAAATTATGCACGCAATTGTAGAAATTTGTGTATATCAAATTGGGGACCAATATAAAGGTAGCTCTAGAATTCATTTTCATCATCAAAAGGGAAAACGATACGCATTTAAGATTTGCAATTAATTAAAGAAAATAATCCCTAACAGCATAACCGAAAGGAAAACAAGAAATTACGTTAACGAAGCTGGGGTAGAATAGAACTTGAGCACGATTATTCAAGACATCGACGGCGGCTTCTCGTATACCGGGAAGCCGTTTGATAGCTTTCTCGACGGAGCCAGCACAAGCAGCGCAAGTCATTCCAATGACGGAAAACACAGCCTTGATCTCGGATCCACTGACATTTGAGTCTTGCACAGAAACACCTTTGGGATACTTGGGCATAGAAGGGTAGTGCGGTCTAGGAGATAAGTCCCGGTGGCTCTCGCTGCGTAGGCAAGCGAAAGCCAGAAACTTGGTCGCCATGGAAGTGTTGGATTATGATCTGTGTGTAATATTAATTCTCTTCTTTCGAAGGAGAAAGAAAGAAGGCGCAAAAGGTTTTTAAAATGGAGGGGCTATTTAAAGAGAAAAGGTGGCGAATAAGTTTTTTCAATTCTTAATGATTATTACAAAATTATCGATGAGTGGAAGGAAGATTACTGGGTCCGCCCACCAGGAGTGTTTCTCTTTTCTTTTTCCTTTTTAAGGATACAAATGTAAAATTGTATTCAAAATTTTACAATTTTTTTTTTAATATATGGTGGAGGAGCACAACTCGTTATGCCATTATGATATATATCATGAGCAAAATCTCACATTTCTAATTGATAGGTTTATATTACTAAATTAAAATGTATTATTATAGTTAGTAATACATAGTTTATTGAAAATAATTTTCGAATTCAAACCTTATTAAGGGATAAAAAATGATTTTAGAGAACATACATATGATTTACAAAGAAAAAAAAAAGTTATATTTGTTATTTTAATGCTCTGATGCACAAAATAAAAAGAATTTTCAAAAAGCTCCAAAAATTTTAAGTATTGTTCAATTAAAAGTTAAAACTCTTTTTTTTTTCCTTCACAATTTGCATTTGATCCTCTACATAAATAATTAAATGCAAAGACTATAGAGAGATTAAATTAAAAAGAACTGTAAAAGTTGGTGTGTGAATGTATATATAAATTTTTTTTAGATAATATAAAAATTCGACTTTCTTGATTGTGAGTGCTTATCATCATTTATATCGTTAAAATAATCCCAATTATTTTCTTACTTGCTGACATGACAAACTTGATATTGAGCAATTTTATAAAAAAAAAAAAACCTGTAATATTTAAATAAATAAAAATCAGAGAGATGGATAATAATTTAATTAATTACTTTAAAAGTCAAATATACAACACACATTTTTTGTGATACCAAAGAAGTATTAAGTCGATGTTTGGTATCTACGAACTAGATTTATATAAATCTAGATTGAACATAATTTTAAACTAGTTTAATCAATAATTTTTATTTAATAAAACATATTATTTGAAAAAAAAATTGAAATTATAATTTTCTAAAAAAAAATACTTCTACGTAGCGTTGAAAAATAATTTAATATATCATTTTGATAGATGACAATGTTTTATCCTTCGTTTAAAAAACTACCTCTTCAACTTTTACTTTGCATTTTCTCTTATTTAAAAATAATTAAATATTTTCTAAATATATAAATTTAATTTTTTAATTTTTGACACTGAATATGTACTTTTTATTATTATTGTTATTTTGAGTTGATATTTGATGAGATGCGCTACCAGGCATCAGCAGATATCGACAGTATTAGCAGCAGCACAGAGATAACAGTGCTTCCTAAGTCACAGCTACACGTGTCACTAGTTTAGTGATATTTAATGTAACTTATTTAGTAGTATAGGTTAGTTTAGCCTTTCTTAATGAGGCGGTTATTCTTTGTAGGAGGCAGTTATTTTTGTAATGATATAAGCAGATAAGCTAGTGTGCAAGTCAATATATTTTTTTTCCCGGTTTTCATCAATGAAGAAGGAAGAAGCTTACTTCCTCTCGATCGTTTCTTTTCTGATTGATGATGAATGAGATCTATTGATCCATATGATCTTGCACAAATTGGTCAATATTGTATATATTTTATTTTTAATTAATTAATATAAATATATTTTTTTATATTATTTTATAATTTTTATTTAATTTTATCAAATATTTTTAATTTATCCGTCACTAAATATTTTAATTTGAAACTACATTATCCAGTAGTTTTACCGAGCAATAAGTTTTCTTGTAATCAATAGATTCAAATCTACTCATCATATATAGTAATAACATCTATCTTTTATGTTTAGATAAAAAAAGAATTATTAAATTCGGATTAATATATATTAATATTAAGTTACATATAGTTATCTAATTAAAAATTTCACGAAATATAGAAATAAAATGTGATAATTACTGGACGGTTAGCAAAATATCAGTGTTCTTTGTAAATATTTTGAATAAGAAAAGATGAACTGATTTCCAATCCATATATGTCACTGAAAGGCATTATAAGTAATAACTATTTTTGCCATCAATGTCCTCAAACTGTTCTATCTAATGGTATTGTCAGAATTAGGTACATATGCATAATAATATATACGGCTTAGCTCATGCCTGCCACTACATAATAATAATAATAATAATAATAATAATTATTATTATTATTATTATTAATTGCTTAAAATTAAGTTAATCAGCTGCATTTTGTTGTTTTTCTCTTGATTATTTTTAATTTTTTAGATATATCATTTATAAACTAATCTAATTAGAAAGCAGTACATGTTTAATTATTTTATTTAGAGTTAACTCATATCCAATCCCCTTAATTTTGTCATTCTTGGACCCTTAATCAATTTTGGATAGAGATGTCCCATGAACATTATTTTTAGACCAATTTGCCTTCTCTAAAATATAAAAAACATTATGGCATTGTTTGGATTGAGAGAAATTTAAAATATATGGATTGATAATGTAATTTCTCTTATACTTATATTTGGTTTAACGAGTACAATTCATGAATTTAACAATTAATTTTTAATTATACCCTTTATTAAATATTGAGAATTTATTATTAATTAAGTATATATAATCAATTTCACCATATGCTTCAAAATTAAAAAAATTACATTGGTTATTTTAAGAGTTAGCAAATAATTAAAAATAAAAAAAATAAAGTTAATAGTACCTCCTCTTTTTATATATATGATAAGTTAAACTTTTAAACATAACATGTTTATCGCTAAAACAAAAAATTATTATATGTTATAATATCTAATTAGATTGATATAAACTAAAAATAATTTTTTTATAAATGATGCATATCGCTATATTATGTAAATAATAATAATAAAGTAATTATTTGAAATTAAAAGAATGATTTTCTCTTTTTTTAAAGTTAAGGGAGTTTTGAAATATTATTAATTTATTAGGGACAATATTTGAATAAAAAAGTTGGCAAATAAAAAAATGGTGGATTTTTTAGACTTTTTCACTTAGGAGATGAGAAATCAAATCTTTTAAAATTGAAGGATTTTGATAGATGATAAAGTTTTTAAAATCCATTGATTAATTTATACACTTTCTAAGTAGTCAAATGTTCATCCAAAATTATTAAATCAAAACATAGTATATAGTAATATATGATATTGACATGATAGCTAGAAGGCAAATTTTTTCTTACATATGCTATATTAGCATAATGTGTCTACTTATTATATATGTTTTTTCACATTTTAAAGCGATAAATTGGTACAAAAATAACATTCAGGAGATATTTCTGGTAAAAACCGATTAATGGAGCAATATGAAAAAAATAATAAAATTGAGAAGGCTAGATATTATGGATTAAATTTTTTATTTATATTAGTTAGTGTGAATATAACAACCTTATATGTTGTTGTATCTAAAAGACAAATATAATTGAATCAGATTAATAGACTAAATTTATCCACAAATTTCTCGGTGGAAATTTGACTTCTTTCTTTAGTGGCGTACACTTTGAATGGACATGTATACTTGTAGTAGGATTATGCAAAAATAGTGTAGTAATAGTATATCCCAAAAGATGAGAACTATGTTAGTTGCATCTATAGCAATTTTTGGAACCCAAATCCCACTAAAAGGCAGCTGTTTAATTGCTATTTTTTAGTCTTGGGTATTCTGGCTGAATTCGTGTAAGACATATCTATTAATAAATAAAAGGGTAAATTACAAAAAAAAAAAATTATGAACTTTGCAGTTTATCACAGTTATATCTAATTTTTTAAAAATTTGAGTTTAATTATATGTATTTTAAGTTTTGTAATAAATCTTACATTCGGTGGACTGGATCTCACTTCAGGATGTTTTGCACAGTCCAAAATCTAATTTAAAATTTTTTATTTGAAGATTTTACGAATTTATTCTTAATACTAAATAGTTGTAATTTAATATTGTTACAGAAACACATTCAAAATCGCTTGCTTTAAGCATAAAGACTTTCAAATTGAATTTTGTATTATACAAAACGACATTGTTTTTATGCATTTATCAATTTTTTTCACATCAGATTCACTGTGTATGCCAAGTCATTTTTTTAAATATTTTTTATATTTTTTCAGGTGGCAATCCATTCGAGACAATATTTATTATAGAACTTAAAGTACATATAATTAAACTCAAATTTTTAAAAAATTTGATATAATTGTAAGAAAATGCAGAATTCAAATTTTCTTTTTTGTAATTTACCCTAAATAAAATGATATTACTCAAATTTTGAAGGTATTTTTTACTTAGAACTTGAACTCAGAAATTTCTGCTTAAAAAATAAATGACCTTTATCATTTTATCTCACTCTTTAATAGTAAAATTTTTTAACTGCTTCCTTTAATCCTTATTATTAAAATTGTTTTTCATTAATTTATGTTTGGGGTCATTTGGTTCAAAAGTGAGAATAAAAATAAAAATAAAAATGAGAATTGAAATGAAGGAGAATGAGAATAATTGATTTTAGCATTTTGTTCGGTTTATTTTTATTAAGGAATGAGAATGAAATTCAATTTTTACATATTTAATTAAAATCATTATATTTATATAAATACATTTATTTTGAAATGTAAATTTATTGATCTACAATAAGATAATATAATTTTTATAAAACAATATAGTTTAGATTCTCAAATGATTTAAACTTAAATTATACATAAATTCTATTTATTTAAAATAATTATACTTTTAATTTTATCATTATTAAAAAATAATATTATTAAAATTATATATTTTTTATAATGTCTTCTAATATTAATTAAAAGTCTATTAAAAAGTTAAATAAAATGATTGTAATTTATATTTAGTTAATTAGACATGATTTTCATCATAAATTTTTATTTTCTAGGGAAGAGAGAGAATGAGTGATTCCCGTTGATGGGGAATCACATTTCCATTAATTTTTCATCTAACTAAATATTAACAATATGAATCACTCATTTTCATTCAACCTTTTTTTATTATGAACCAAACATCCCGTTAGTAGATTGAACCTTTGTAATTAATTCTAAAAAATTATTGTAATAGTTTGAGTATGTTACTATATCGGTTAGTGATTCATTATATAAACTTTTTTTTTTCTCTAAAATATCTAGTTCGTTATTGTCTATTAAATTAATATGAATTTACATGGGACAAACGACAAAATACTTCCTTTCAATTAATTATAAATAATGCTGAATTTTATATATGTATTAATAATTTGTTTATGTAAATGATTTTATATCAAAAAATGAAATTTTAATCGGTGTTACGATTAAATATGATAAAGTGTACGTCAGCACATCCAATTGCTTTTTCTGATTGCAGGCATCATCAACGTGGAGAATCTATCTGACAATTTTTTTAATACTCTAAAGAGGAAATCAAATAAACATATCTAAAATGCCAAATGGTAATAAAAGATAATTATTATTTTTATATTCGCCGTAAAAATAAAATAATATTAATATAAAAGAAAAAAATTAAATTCAAGATTTCAACGTTCCAAAAACAAACGCAATTGCCACCGGAGAATTTATCTGACTTTACTTTCTCTAAGTGTTTTTTTTATAAAAAAAAAATTAAAGATTCCTTAGGGAGGATCTACACGAACCTTCTCGTAAAAAAGAAATGGATGAAAATATTAAGATGAACCTGGACTGCCGCTCAGTCATTATACGTTTCCTTCCTTCTGTTAGGAAATTAATTCAAAGAACCAAACGTAGCCTTCAAGTATAGACGTTGATAAACAAAATTAATAATAATAATAAAATAATACTTGTCCCCACCATTTTTATACTAATTTATGTTTAATATGCATAAAATATTTATACTTTATCAATTTATCTATTTATATTAAAATATAAATATTTAAGTACAGTGAAATAATAAGTCAGTAATCTTTTTTATAAATACTAATTTTTTATTAATGTGTCTAACATGTGATTATTAGATATTAAATTTTTCATTAATTATAATTTAATTTTTTTATTTTTTATGATATTTTATTTGTAGTAAATCATATGAATGTATATTTATCTTAAATTCTATTAAATTACTAATTTGTACATTGGTAAAAGTCATAAATAACAAAATGTAGTAAATATTTTACGATCATTTTATTTATCTTGCTATTTACACTTTTATCTATACTAGTTTCTCGTTAACGTGATTTGTACAACATTATTCATCTTTAATTATCATTTAATTTTTATATAATAATAATAATAATGTCTAAAAAAATAATTTCAGCTACTTTTAATTATCATATAATATTAAATTTAATTTAATTTAAATATTAATAGTTATTAATTATATTTGATTCTTAATCATACAATACGCTAAATTCTATAACTCATTAATTATCTTATATTTTTATTGTATATTTCTAATATTTATTTATTTAATTAATTTTTTTCTTTTTAATATTGGTTATATGTTTTTAGTATATAAAATATAGTTACTTAGTTATAATAAAATTTGAACTTCTAATTAATGAATTATTAGTATTATTCACTAATAAATTAAATTATTAAATGACTAAATAAATTTAATTAATTGATACAATCATGTTGATATTTTGGTAAATTTATCTATCCTCTATTTCTACTTTTATAAATAATATGATATATATTATAATCTAATTATGATATAATTAATAAAATGAAAAAGAAAAGGACAACACAACTTATTGGAAGCTCAGTCAAAATCCAACATATATATATATATTCTAAAATTTATAAGATATTACAATTATATTTAATTCTGAAAAAATTTTATTTAAATTATATAAACTTTAATTTTGAAATAAATAAAGTTTTCATACCACGAAACCAGTTTCAGAATTTAATTGATAATTAAATTGATTGATCGAAGTAGCTGGAGCTGAACAAGATTAAATTATGTAAATATACGATTTTTTTTTTTGGTTATAATCAAGTTAATATTTTTGCAGTTTGTTTTCTTGTTACCAACTGCCTTTTCATTGTATGATTAAATATTTATATATTAAAATTAAAAATATTTAAAATTCCAAGCATTTGATCAATTCAAAGGTAATGATCAAATAAGAAACACATTGACCTTAAATTGGTTGGACACCATGGAAAGTTGTGAAGGTCAACCCACCCTCTATATATATATATATATATATATATAATTGATTGGGTGAGTTTGATTAACTATATTTTTTAAATCAGAAAAAAGTTTTATAACATAATTATAATTTTATATTGTTAAATTATATAAAAATTTATGATCAATAATGGTTTAATGAATATTGTCAAAAAAAAAAAAATTGTTTATCTGGTGCGAATTTATATTAATCTGCAGCTCTTAAATTGTAGGATATTTATTGGCTAAAATTAATAATGTAAAATATTAATTAAATAAATAGCATTTTTAAGAAAATTATATATTTTGTTATTTGACGTATTGCGATGCTAAAAATTATGATAGTAAATTACTAATACATCTCTGAGATTTAATTGATTGAATATACTAGTTAATATATTCATTTTTAAAAATACATTATAAAGTTTATCAGGTTTAAATATACTAATTAATCTTTTCAGTTATTTTTCACTAGAATATTCCGTTATTCAATTAAAAAATACTAAAAATAACTTTATTTATTTATTTTTGATAATTTGATATTTTGTTAATTTAAAAAATACAATATTAAAAAAATGACAAATTTGATATTTTGATATTAAGTTGATAACACTAATTTTTTTTGATATTTTTTTAGTATATTTTAAGATAAAAAAAGGGTGAATTTAATATTTTATTGATATATAATGAAAAAAAATAATAGAAAAACTATAAAGTGTATTAAACTAAAATTGAACAATTTTATAATATATTTTAAAAAAATAAATAGACCAATTAGTGTATTCAATAAAATCTACAAAATTTGACTAATTATTAGTTTATTATGAGATAAAGCTCTCACACCGTATATTTTTTTTCCTATATAAAATTTGAACTTAGAACATTAGTTAAAAACACTGAACTATTTCGACCAATCATGTATTGGTAGTTATGTAAGACTTTTTATTGTTTGGTGATGTAAGGATATGATTAAAAAATTAACTGAAGAGGGGGGAACAAATCAAATTTTACTTAAATACAGGATAGGGATGAGCAAAGAATACGAATTAAAATTCAATAAATCACTCTCCAGTCCATATCATATGGGTAATTTAATAATTACGATGTCTTTTCTCTGTGATTCAACCTTCCATGCCTGGTGGAAATTCTAATCAGGATTTGGTTAAGACACGTAATCATTTTCGAATCACTTTCGTGGCCTACTCATCGGATTACTGAGCTCATTGGTGTCCGGATCCCTCCTCGCCCTTTCACCGGCTGGGATATTTTCACCCTCTACATTTTGGCATGACATGATCGCGCATAACGCCACGTAGTACACTGCAGTTCCTACGGTTTACAAAACCGTTTCTGTACCGCCACGTTAGCAAGCTGGAACCGACTTACCCCAAGCTGAGATTCATTACGAGCTGCAGCGCGTCGTTGGCGCCGGCTATACTGGAGTGGCTTGAGAACACATTTGGGGCTTCAGTCTTGGAGGCTTATGCAATGAAGGACCCACTAGCCGATGACGGAAGTGCATAAATCTGGGTTGGTCGGGAGCAGTGGCGGATAGGCTTGGCAACAGTGGGGAATTTCCGTTTTTTATGGAGCTTTCCCCCAAATAGAGTGGAGATGTTGAGTGGGCGGGATGGGAGGATATTTCCTGTTTCATGGAGATCTCCGTTTCCGGCTCTCCAGTCACCGGATAATTATAAATAATTTTTTTTATCCTAAATAAAAATAATATATTAGAAAATATAATCAATATATATATATAGTAATTAGTAAAAAAATAAAAAAATACTTAAAAAATTAATATTGAAAATTAAAAGGTTCTAAACATATAATAGTATATCTCATATAATATTTAAAATAAAAAAATATTATTCTTTGTTAACCGCTCACACAAATTATAAAATCAATTTGATAAGTACTATATAAAAAAAATTATATTTTATATTGTTAAATTAATAAGAGTTGAATTACTAATTAACTTAATTTATATATAAATTAGCTTTTTTTAAAAATTTTCTGTAAATAAAAATTTATAAAAAATTATTGCATATAAAATTTATAATAAATTTAATTAATTAATGATAAACTATTATATAAGAAATAAATTGTATTTTATAAAAGTATAAAAATAAAATAATATATATTAATTATATTCTCTAATTATATAAAATGAAATAAATTAAAATCATGAATAAAAGTAGTTTAAGAGAGTAATTATACATGAAATACAATCAAATTATTAATAATTATAATTTTTTACGTAATAAATAATCAAATAATTATAAAAATAAAAAAAATTGAAATAAATAAGTTTATTCTCTCTTATTATAGAAAAAACAAAAAAAATTATTTCTTTCCTAAAACAAATCTAATAAAAAATATAAAGTATAAATATAAAAAATTTACCTTAAAATTTTCTATATATTATTTTCTTTTAAATTGTAAATATTAAAAAAGTATTAAAGGCATAAAAAAAAAGTAAAAGAATACATATTATTATTTAAAACAAAATGATATATTAAAATATTTTTTAAAAAATATTAAATTTACTAAACTATCACAAAAATTTTCAAGAATTTCAAAAGTGTCCAATGTCACTCTTGGCCCTTACCTGGCTCCGTACCTGGTCGGGAGACGCATCGGAAGAGAAAGGGCGGTGCTGTATGAGAACGGGGTGGTGAAACCAGGCGTTCCAGTTCCATACCGGAGATGTCTGTGTTTTTCGACTCCGATGGATACTTGCATCTCGTGGGTCGGATTATCATTACGATGTCTATGAATAATTGATTATCATTACGCACACAGTGAATAAGTATCCATAATTGTATAAACATATTTTTAATGAATATAAATACAGCTTAAATGAATATGAAATTGATTTTATAGAATATAGATTATAATTGTGTCAATATAATAAAGACAAAAAAAAAATTTGTGTTATGAACAAATTTTACCTGCTTAATTTGTTAAGATACAATTAAACACGATTAAAAATAGACAAAATTACTATTCATTCATTCTATTTTGATACAATACACTAATATCTCTCTGAAACTTGAAATATATATGATTTGCTTTATATATTTTAACATAATATACTAGTATTCTAAGATTTGAAAAAAAATACATTACGTGTAAAAAGAAATATTCTATGTTACTCGAGAGGGTATTACTTTAATAAACCAAATTTGTTATGATGTATTAATACAATATATCAAAATTTCAGAGAATAAATAATATAATTTTTAAATTTTAAAGGGATACAAGCATATTATGTAAACTATAAGAAATACATTATATATATTTTAAATTTTAGGAAAACACGAATGCATTACATCAAATTAGAGAAAACAAATTTTAATTTTTTCTTAAAAATATATAAAAAATTTAATTATTTTAATATCAATCTATATAAAATATTTAAAAATATATAGTATAAATTTTTAAATATTTATAATGCATTATCTTAAAATACAATGTATATTTTATATATAAATAAATATTACATAACTATTATTTTTATAATTATATTAATATTTATATCGATTATATAATCGTGTATCATACATATACATATTTTATGAGCTGTATTTAATTGTTTCGTTTATACGATACAATACAAAATAAAGCACGATAATACGATAACGAAATAAAATAAGATACGAATTCCAGCTTCAAATATAAATTATAATCCTACTCACTGTTCTAAGCCAAAGCAGAATCAGAATGCATTAAAAAACGGCGTCGTGTGGCCTCCTTGCGCCTTGTTTTCCAACTTGCGTAATAATTTTATCTCAGCCACCGAAGCGGAGCAACTAGGGATCCGAACTGCAATCGTAATCGCCCTTTTCGGGTCAAATCTGATTGGGTAAGTCTTGATTCTTCAGCTTTCTTACCTTCTTCTTCTTCTACTTCTTCTGGCTTCTGTGAACTAGCTTGGGGTGTGTTAAAATCCAACTAATGGTAAAAGATTTCGAACTGAACCAACTATGCATAGTTTATATTTTCTTGCTTATAATCTTTGATTGATCCTCTTTTGGAAGTTTACATCGCGGTGTACTGTGTTTACTGCATTTAGATTGCTTCTTGTTTCGATATTAGGCTTGCTTCTTGATTCTGATATCAGCTTGATTCATTTTTACTGATGTATTTTCCTTTTCATTGAAATTTTTTAGTTCTTGTTATAGGATTTTCATTCTAAATTTCATGAAACAACATCCAAGATTAGCTGCTTTTTTTTTTTGGTTGTTAGGAACGCCTATGGCTGAATTTAAAAATTTAATTAGCTTGTCCAAAGATGAGGTTTTTTAGTTCTTGTTCTTGGCAAGGTAATTAAATACTTTATCAAATTCTAGTCTTTGTTAGCCACAGCCCACAAGCAAGAATCCTGAAATTATGACTTGAATGTTCATATACCAGAGCCAACTCAATTAGGTTTTTTTTATCTGTTTTCCCATCAGTAACAATATAGTTGACTTGTAGTGGCGCCATAGAGATGGAAACAGGGAGCCCCATTAACACACAGAAATATGCTGCTGATATCTCCTCCATAAGAGAAGCGCAGCTGCGCATCAATTCATTTATTCACAAAACACCAGTCCTTACCTCAGAATCTCTAAATTCCATGTCTGGAAGGAAGCTATTCTTCAAATGTGAATGTTTTCAAAAGGGGTGAGAAGCTAGTAAACTGGTTTAAGTTTTAGATGTTAGCACTGTGATATGTGGTATTTGAGTTCTTCATGCATCTATATTCTGTTACCTTTCTATGAAATGTAAAGACCCTTTTTCTCTTATCCCTTAACAGTGGAGCATTCAAATTCAGAGGGGCCTGCAATGCCGTATTTTCTCTTGATGATGATCTAGCTGCTAAAGGAGTTGTCACACACAGCAGGTTTGCTGCATAATACATGCGCTTTGTAATTCACACTCTTGTCCTGCTTGACTGAAAACTATACCCCTATTGTATCCTCCATAAATAGTGGCAACCATGCTGCAGCATTGTCCTTGGCTGCAAAATTAAGGGGGATCCCTGCATATATAGTTATACCCAAAAATGCTCCAAAATGCAAAGTTGAGAATGTCATACGCTACGGTGGTCAGGTTATATGGAGTGAGAATACAGTGAAGTCAAGGGAGAGTGTCGCAACCAAGGTAGTCCAAGAAACTGGTGCAGTTCTTATTCATCCATATAATGATGGGCGCATTATAAGGTAGTCTGATACTTATGTTGCCCGTCTTACATCTGTGTTAAATTTCAACCTGTGTTAAATGAAGGATATTACTTGCAAGTTTGTGATATACATATTGTACAAGATAGAATTAGATGTCACTAAGAGATCGCATTGTGGTCAGATAAATTTGGGATATTTTAATATGCTTCTTATGAGGTAAAATTCAGCCTATTCTTAAAGAATAATAGACAATATTATGGGCATATGATAAAGTGGCCTTATTCCTGGCTCTATTTCTCTTTTACAAAAAGAAAGCAGTTATAGAAGCTTATATATTGTAGAAGTAACTTTTACGGTTTTTAAGCCTCATGGGAATGCATGTGTATTTCTTCTCTTTTTTGGGCAGTTTTTATAAAAATATACATGCATGTCTAAGATGTGTATTGTATGAAGAGTTTAATGGTATTTACAGTGGGCAGGGTACCATATCATTGGAGCTTCTGGAGCAAGTCCCAAAGATTGACACTATAATTGTACCGATAAGTGGTATGTTTAACAAATAAATGGTCCATGAATCTTTTTCAGCCCTCAACACTTCCATCTCTGTTTATGTTCTAGATGTTGAATCTAGTGATTTAATAAATTGTAGGAGGTGGATTAATATCAGGAGTGGCATTGGCTGCTAAGGCCATCAATCCTTCTATTCGAGTTTTGGCTGCTGAACCTAGGGGAGCTAATGATGCAGCTCAATCAAAAGCTGCTGGTGAGATTGTAATGCTGCCAGAAACGAACACTATCGCTGATGGACTCCGAGCTTTTTTGGGAAACCTGACGTGGTAAAGACTAAAGACAATGACATGCTTATCTACGCTGAGAATGCATATATAGTTTCTCAATTTATTTTTTATACCCGAACAAGCTTGTGTACATCTCTCTGTTTGGATGGAATCCTACTTTACCTTATATGTCAATGGCTTTTAAGTCAGTAATTGACTTGCTTTACTATACATTGTGATGGTACAGGCCAGTGGTTCGCGATTTTGTAGAAGATGTCATTGTTGTGGAAGATAAGGAGATCATAGAAGCAATGAAACTATGTTATGAGATCCTGAAAGTTGCTGTTGAACCTAGTGGAACCATTGGCCTTGCTGCTGTTTTATCTGATAGTTTCCAGAAAAATCCCAATTGGAAGGATTGCACCCACATAGGTATTGTACTTTCAGGAGGTAATGTTGATCTCGGTATCCTATGGGAGTCATTAGGACGATGAAAATCAGCGGTTTTTGGTCATCCTTTCTTCCTCACCGAACTTTGTTGTATTGATGATTGTTCAATGCATACGTTGACCATTTATATTGTAATCTGGAAATTCTAGTAGTGTTGATATACTTAATTGATACTTTTAACTTCTCTTTTATTTTGATTTGAAATTCCCGGTAGTAGTTGAACATCTATGAAAGAAATGCTAAGATCTAAGCTGCAACTACTACTCTATTTCTTGAGCATGGAATTGACACAGGTTACTATTATAGAAGAGAACTAGTCCAGATCAGCTGAGATTTTTTCATTTTTTTTTAAACCATATGTATCTTCGTCTGTTTTACATGAGTTATTTCTAACAAATTCAGTTTGTATTGCTAACTAAACCACAACTTTTAAGTTGTTGAGAGACTACTTTAGCATCGCTGTGCAATTTGCTACTGATAATGGAGCTGTGTAGATCGTTGCAAGTAACCTAGCACGTTTAGTAGAAACAAGACGTGAAGATCATTATGAACATCAATTAGCGGAATTCAGGCTAAAGTACGGGAAATGGGACATTTTCACAGTAAAAATGAAAAAAACTCTTTTTGACAGAAGATAATTGATACGAAGCAAGCTTTTCTTTTGTTGGAACTGAAGACAAGGAGTTTGAACCTGTGTTGCAGATTGCGGACACGGTGATATGAAATATGTAGTCCCAGAAAACAAGCAATGCAGCATTGCCGGAAAGCAACTCCACATACAGAAACAGTAAAGTATTCAAGAGGAAAAAAAAAAAAAAAGTCAAGATATAACAAGAGTAAATCCCACAATTCCACAATCCCACAATCGTTATCTTGTAAGCAAACCTAGGAAACAATTGTGCATGTTTCTAGGCCTCCTCTTGATATTCCTCTTCATCCTCATACTCGCCTTCCTCGTCTGCAGTTGCGTCTTGGTATTGCTGGTACTCCGAAACCAAATCATTCATGTTGCTCTCAGCCTCCGTGAATTCCATCTCGTCCATTCCTTCGCCAGTATACCAATGCAAGAAGGCTTTCCTGCGGAACATGGCAGTAAACTGCTCGCTAACCCTTCTGAACATCTCTTGGATTGATGTGGAGTTACCAATGAAAGTGGAAGCCATCTTTAAGCCTGTTGGAGGGATGTCACACACAGTGGATTTCACATTGTTGGGAATCCATTCAACAAAGTAGGAGGAGTTCTTGTTTTGGACATTGATCATCTGCTCATCAACTTCTTTTGTGCTCATTTTGCCACGGAACATTGCTGATGCTGTGAGATATCTACCATGGCGAGGATCAGCAGCACACATCATGTTCTTAGAATCCCACATTTGTTGGGTGAGTTCTGGTACAGTGAGAGCACGATATTGCTGAGAACCACGGGATGTAAGGGGTGCAAAGCCAACCATGAAAAAGTGAAGCCGAGGGAATGGGATGAGGTTAACAGCAAGCTTGCGAAGGTCTGAGTTGAGCTGACCAGGGAAGCGAAGACAACATGTAACACCACTCATGGTGGCTGAAATCAGGTGGTTCAAATCCCCAACTGATAAACAACTTTTATCAGTTAGTTGCAGTCAGGAATAAGAGGTAGCCAACTAGCCATAATGTAGGTTAGCTTTGAATTATTATGTAAAAGTGCAGCCATAACAAAAAGATAAAAAAACATGTCCTGATTCATTTTGTTTTATATCGTTATATAAACATAAAATATCAAATGAATAATCAGGCTCATCCTATAGAAGTTCAATACAAGTATGTTTGAAGTGTTAACCAGGCTTACTATCTTAACTACAAGAAATTTGAGGACCTATGCCATCAACGATCTCTTTCTTGTCCAAAACAATCAAGCAAGTAAGACCCATGTGCAATTACAGCTGCCTTTGTGCTTCTAGACTAAGAAAAGAATCTTAAGATCATGTAGCGCAAGCAGTCCATAAAGAACACAGAAAAATGTTACTTATATATTCGCATCCAACATGAGCTGACATTTTTTTATTCACAATTCTAGAAGAAGATCCAAAAGGCAAGCTCCAATTTATCTAAAACCTTGAAAATATAAATACAGAACACCATGTACCGCAGATCAATGATTACAGTGTCCTGATTCCATACTTGATTTCAAAGAGCATATTCCAGCCTCATAGGTACCAAATCATTATTTAATCTTACTCTCACACCCCAAAATTGTCCTTAATCAAGGCAACAATGCAAACTGCAAAAGTACATTAGCCCAGATACAGCAAACATGAAAAGGTTGCGTAATGGAAATAGAGAAACTAAATTTGAGACCTATGATCATACGTAAGCTTCACAACCACTTTCACATGTACTTAGTTATGTTAAAAGAACTGATTGAGAACGCTTAAATAAAAAAATAATAATAAAAGACAAAACAGAAGGCATAAAGGGAGCAAGACTTACAACTAGGAGTGGTGAGCTTTAGAGTACGGAAGCAAATATCATAGAGAGCCTCATTGTCAAGAACCATACACTCATCAGCATTTTCGACAAGCTGATGAACAGAAAGAGTGGCATTATAGGGCTCAACAACTGTGTCAGACACCTTTGGAGATGGGAAAACAGAGAATGTAAGCATCATTCGATCAGGATACTCTTCCCTTATCTTCGAGATCAATAATGTGCCCATTCCAGACCCAGTACCACCTCCCAAGGAGTGGCATACCTGGAACCCTGTAACCAATCAAAGTCTGAAGATGTTACTCTGAAGTCCTAAGGGTACAATAGTTCTCATTTGATCATTAATGGCCAAAAAGGACTTCTAAATTTTGTGATGGAGACGAAAAGAATCATAAATACATTTTTCTTCTTTCTTTTTTTGCAGACAACCAAACAGTGTCAAAATCAAACAGTATAACTGATTGTGCCAAATGTGGAAGAAAGCAGTGGAACTAACATCACGGATACATGTTCCATCTTCCTTATTTCTCATTCAACAAAGAGCATACAAAACCAATCAATGAACTCATTTACTTAATCCATGTAAGAAAGTTTCTTAGCATATTCCCTAGTTTTCCCCCTAACCAAACATACTCCTGCCCAAATTTCAGAGAATATTAACCAGAATATGAAACAAACATACCAGAAGGCAGCACAAACCACTCACAAAATAGCTTAAAAATATTTCCCCCACTTTCATGATAAACAAACAAAGCGAAACCAAAAACTGAGGAAAAACAAACAGAACTAACTTGGATACATGTTTCATTTTCCTTAATATTCTCATTTGACAAAGAGCAAAAATAAACAATAAACTCATCTATTTAATTCATCGCGAGAACTTCTTCGCATATTCTCTCTTTTCCCCTAATTTTCCCGCCAACCAAACAGACTCCTACCAAATTTCAGAGAAGAATAAACAGAATACAAAACAAACACACACCAGAAGGCAGCACAAAGCACTCAAGAAAATGCTTGAAACTATTTCCCTCACTTTCCTGAGAAATAACCAGAAAAAAACAAAAACGGAAGAAAAGCAAACAGACTGATTTGGATACACGTTTCATTTCCCCATTTTTCTCATTCAACAAAAAGAAGACAAAATTATCTAAGAAAGCTTCTTCGCATATTCTCTCCATTTCGCTAGTTATATCCCGCCAACCAAACAGACTCTTATCCAAATCTCAGAGAAGACTAAACAGAACACGAATCAAACATACCAGAAGGCAGCACAAAGCACTCACAAAAGAACTTAAAAATCTTTCCCCCACACTTTCCGTAGAAACAAACGGAGAGCGGAAAAAAAAACGAAAGAAAGAAATAAAGAATTCCAGAATTACCTTGCAAGCAGTCGCAATTCTCAGCTTCCTTCCTCACAACATCAAGGACAGAGTCAATCAATTCAGCCCCCTCCGTATAATGTCCCTTAGCCCAGTTATTACCCGCACCAGACTGCCCGAACACGAAGTTATCAGGTCGAAATATCTGGCCGTAAGGACCGGATCTAACACTGTCCATTGTGCCCGGCTCCAGATCCATCAGAACGGCGCGAGGCACAAACCGGCCACAGCTCGCTTCGTTATAGTATACATTAACTCTCTCCAGCTGGAGATCGGCGTCGCCGTGGTACCGACCAGTGGAATCGATACCGTGCTCGGCACAAACTACTTCCCAGAACTTGGCTCCAATTTGGTTACCGCATTGGCCTCCCTGGATGTGGAGAATTTCCCTCATATTTTTCTCGGGAAAGTGATAGAAATTTGGGAGGGAAAGAACTTTGGTTGAGTGGTGTGGAAACGGAAGGTTGGAGTGAGGGATTTTTATAGTACAGAGGTGACGGTTTCCATTAGCTGATGACGTGGTTTTGGTTTTAGTGGGAAATAGAAATATTTGAAGTCAGGATTAATCCGATGCACCCAAATATACAATGACATTGTGCAGTTGGGTACTTGGCGTCAGATTATTGGACTTTAGTGTGACATAACTATCTGTTTATTTAAAATAAATCATCCGAATATATATATATATATAAAACTAATAAAAAATATTATATAAATAAAATAATTTATATAACATTTTTTTATTGATTTGATTTATATAAACTCAATTTATGAAAAGAATTTTCTAAAATGAAAAATTCGTTTAGAAAAATCTTTATATTATGAGTTAGATAATTTTGAGTTCTTTGCAATCAATGTAAAATCTAATTGAACCGGTTTAGAATCTCTACCGATCAATTTATTATTATTTTTTTATATAAAGTATCTGGTTAAAGATTCGAATGCAAAATTTTGCAATCATGTTTATTAGATCAGTATTAATAAATTAAAATTTATGGAAAAATTTTATCATTATTTAATTAATTAGATGGAATCAAGATTTATTATATTTAGAAGTTGGGTTCAATTTCATCCAATGATCAAACCTAATGTGTGTGGCATCGTAACGAATGAGAAGGCACATGATGAAGGTGGATTTTGTGGGTTTGAAGCTACCGGTTTAGATGGATAGCATGCACATCACTCCATGACAACAGCATTGATTAAAACAATCACCACCGTCCAGATTGTGGAAACTTGGATTTTACTCACGGATGAAGTGGCAGAGATCAAAAGATTGTCGATGGTCACCTAACTAAAGCTGCTAAAATAGACAGCTAAAGAAGAATAAACAGTAAAGATGCAAAGGTTTCATCATGTGAGAACTGACTTATCCATCATGCACATAACTTAAGTCCCAAGCACCCTACCCACCCACCCCCACCCTTACTTATCCTATTCTCATATTTCTTTCTTTTTTTTTTTAGAAAAAAAAAATTATTGTTAAACGATACAGCAGTTAAGAGTTAAAATGTTATTCTCTAAAATTGGAAAGAGTCGGGTACCAATACGCATGAAAATACTGAACTGTTTAAGGTCGTTCATACTTATCATGTATACGCAAATTATATTCTAAATTTTAGTTCATGATGCATTATAAATCAGAGTTCAATTGGCACATGTAAAAAGCAGTGAAGATATTGTAAATATTCACCATATGTGATAAAATAAATATTTATTAATTTGTTAAGAAATGTTCATTACGAATAAAATAAAAATTCTTTAATTTATTATAAAAAATTCATTTCGATTTAAGTAATAAACTAAAAGTTCATTACGAATAAATTAAAATTTATTGGTAAAAAATTTATTACTAATAAAGTAAATATTTATTAATTTATTGAGAAATGTTTATTACGATTTACGAATAAACTGAAGGTTCATTACAAATTAGTAAAAGATTCATTAGTTTATCGTAAATGTTCATTTTCATTTTTGTGTATTTAATTTGATGGGAAAAAATGAATCTTTATTAGTAAACTAATGGATTTTTACTTTATTCGTAATAAATTTCTAATTTTATAATTAATAAACATTTTTTACTAAATTAATGAACCTTTTAGTTTATTTATAATAAACCTTCAATTTATTTATAATGAACATTTACCCATGTAAGAATGTATTTTAATATATAAATACAAATTCAACTTCATATATTAGTGATATAAGACAAAACTCTCACTTTTTCTCTTTATATTTTCTTACTAAGTAACTTACTTTGAGTTTCAATTTCTATTTACACATTTTCCATTTTGAATATATGAATACATTAATTAATAGTTCTCGTGTCAAGGAACTCATATCTGGATTTTCTCCCAAAACCGAGTTGTGAAATTTTTCC
>CATIWF010192103.1:0-14564 GCA_949630135.1 Balakata baccata
CACTTGATCTTTCTGATAATTTGATATCTGGTCCTATTCCACTGTCTTTAGGAGAAATGACTTCCTTGAGATATCTAGGGCTTTCGGGGAACAAACTGAACGGAACTCTTCCAGTATCTCTTGGAAGGCTTTCAAAATTAGATAAAGTCGATATCTCTAATAATTTATTGGAAGGAGAGGTATCTGAAATTCACTTTTCAAATCTCACAAAGCTGCGTTATTTACATGCATCTGGGATGGGAAAAAACATTGCATTGAGAGTCAGCACCAATTGGATTCCTCCTCTTCAACTTCAAGAGTTAGAGTTAGGATTGTGGGAAATCGGACCTCAATTTCCAATATGGCTTCGTTCATTAAAATATTTATTATCTCTTGATTTAACTAACTCGGGAATTATAAGTCCAATTCCTAATTGGTTTTGGGATCTGAATTCTCAATATCTTTTCGTAAATTTTTCACATAACCAAATGCATGGTGCCATTCCAAATATCCCATCTTTCGGTGATCTCAACGCAGTTATTGATTTGAGTTCCAATAATTTCAGCGGAGTGGTACCCTTCTTCTCTTCAAATTTGAGTGCATTAGATCTCTCTAATAATTCATTTTCGGGGTCCATATCCAACTTTTTATGTTACAACATCCATGAGTTGAAGCATATGCAAATTCTTAACCTCCAAGGAAATGATTTGTCTAGTGAGATACCAAATTGTTGGATGAGTTGGAAATATTTGACGGTCATAAAATTAAGCAACAATAAATTTATCGGAAATATTCCCAACTCCATTGGAGCTTTAGGCTTGCTTGAGTCACTTTGTCTTCGTGATAACCATCTCTCTGGTGTAATTCCATCATCACTTGCAAATTGTAAAAGTCTAATCACACTTGATTTGAGCAAAAATAAATTGGTTGGAAACATTCCAACCTCGGTCTGGGAGAGATTATCGAGTTTGACCATTCTCAATTTTCGTGCAAATAAGTTGGACGGTGGCATTCCTAAGGAGTTGTGTCGTGTCTTTTCTTTGCACATCCTAGACCTTGCTGATAACAGCCTCTCTGGTGATATACCAAGCTGCTTCAACAATTTCTCTGCAATGGCTATAAGGATTGACTCTATTGGCAGGCTTTATCATTGGTATAATAAAACTGTTGGTGGTGATAATCTATTCCTAGAGAGCATTTTACTAGTAATGAAGGGGAATATTTTGGAGTATAGCACTAATCTTGGATTTGTGAGAAGTATAGACCTTTCCCACAATAAATTATCTGGACAAATTCCTAAAGACATAACAAGTCTTTTAGGATTACATTCATTGAATTTGTCACAAAATGCTTTGGATGGAAGCATTCCAGAGGATATCGGTGTTATGCAATCACTGGAATCTATCGACTTGTCTCAAAACCAACTTTCTGGTGAAATTTCCGAGAGCATGTCCAGTATGACGTTTCTCAGTTACTTGAATTTGTCCTACAACAAGCTATCTGGCAAAATTCCTTCAAGCACTCAGTTACAAAGCTTTGATCCTTCAAGTTTCACTGGCAATCAACTTTGCGGGCTTCTTCTCACCAAGAATTGCTTCAAAGAACAAGGGTCTGATGATCTGCCTAGCACTGACAGTGGAAGAAGAGAGGAGGGGAATGGAGTGGAAGTAGATTGGTTTTATGTAAGCATGGCACTTGGATTTGTGGTAGGATTTTGGAGCGCAGTGGGTTCTCTTATTTTCATTAGGAGATGGAGGTATTTTTATTTTCGGATCCTAAACAATTTAAGAGAGAAGATTTGGTGGAGTTTCTTATACAAGTTTTACTAAACCAGTCATCTCCCTCTCTTTCCAAACTTCTGTTACAAGTAGTTGAATTCTTATTAGTGTTTGTCATGTTACATTTTCCTAGCTTTGTCATTTCGAGTTTCTTATTGTACTTTTCTTTTTCTATATAATAAAAATTCTTGTGCATTACTATCTTCTGATTAATTTGTAGCCATAGTCACATATTTTTTGTTTTAAAGGGGCACTGATTATCAATTTTTTGTCACATAGTCATCTCTGTAGGCCATTGATCAACACGCTTAACCCGGTTCTTATATAATAAAAAAATTGAAAGTAATAAAACTGGCAAAATTCAAAGTTCAGAAACTTTAACGACGAAAGCTGAGGGGTCAAATTAGATATTAACTCTTACTTGCAATTTACATTTTCCTTTGTCATTTTCGAGTTTCTTATTGCACTTTTTTTTTTCCTCTGTGAAATAAAACTTATTGCTCATCAAGTTATAATAATAGATGGAATAATAATGGTAAATTATTCTGCAAGTTATAGCATAAACTTAGCACAAATCATTGCAAAACACATAAAGATGCCAGTGAAAAAGAGCAAATATATGTGAAAAGATTTGTTGCCATTGAGTGATTGGAGTTGAAGAGCTCTGATTGGGAATCCAGAGGACAATCGTATAACCCTTGAGTAGACTTGAGTACCATTGAGCCAAAGCTCTTTGATGTTGCTGCTCTTGACTATTATCATACGCCAATATGCTAACCTATTTATCATTAATGAAAAAAGAAGAAGAAGAAAACGAAAAAGAACCTTACAATCATTTTCTTAAATAAAAATTTGTACCAGAGCCACCCTTTCTTTTCATCTTAATTCAATGTTAATGAATGTCAGATACATGACCTGTTTCATGGAAATTCATCTTTGTTTTCAAATGTCAATATTTTAAAACATATACTAACTGGTATATATAATGAAACTGCCTGCTCAATCACATCATAAAGCTTTAAATTTGAAGCAGCAATTCAAACTGTGGTTATGTACATGAAGACATAAAGCTCTATCATATCAGTGACTTTCTAATTGGTGTAGGTTTAAGTTATAGTAAAATGTGAATATAAAGAAGAGATGTATTAAGGACAAAATTTTGTTTTGGCAAAAGTAAATAGCTTCAAGTCTCTTTTGCCTGCAGTTGGCCATAGAAACATAAAAAATTTCTCTGTTTCCTATAGAAGAACTGGCGAACAGCATCGGCCACGAAAATGCTTCTTCAGGGCTTTGGTTGTTCTTCCAAACCTTGAAACTAAATCACCAGAAAAGCCGAGCACTCCATTCTTTAACCATGGACATTGAGTAAGGCCCTTCTTTGATACCATGTGGACTTGTAGTGTACCATACACAAGAATTCAGGTCATCTACTGACAACTCTGTGAAATCTGATTTCACCAACTTGTTCTCTTCTTGCTCATCCTTCCTGGATAAGTCCTTGTCAACTAAGTCAACCTCTGCTTCATCTAAAATTATATTATATCTGGAACCTCATGCAACAACCGTGATTGTTCTAATGGTGTCTGAAGGAGCTGCTTTCCTTCCCATGTACTCAAAAATTGTATACAGAACTGAAGATTAAGGATCAAAACACATTTTCATTGAGATGGAACAAGCAATATAATCTTCTGAAGATCAGTGTACAAAATTTGATTCTGAGGAAGATCAGTGTAATTTACACCCCCAAGGTTTGACTTTGCCGAATGCCTATTCATGGATAGTTTAAATCAGCAATGCCAATGCATTTTATTGAGAAAATCTCATAGTAAGACAAAACAGTTGATTTAGAAAACAGTACCATCTTTTCCAATTGAGTTTTTGGGGTTCTCTGGTTTTTATGAATTCTTAGTCTTACTATAAGTTTGACTCAATATCTATGAATTACATAACAGACTCACTGCAGACATTGGAACAAAATATTCGTATCTCTTAGATGATTAAGCAGGTACTTGCATGTTTTGTTTTAACCTCATGAAGACTTCGGGCTTTTTCCTTGAACTCCGCGTGTCAGTCAAGGCATTCTAAAGTTAGTACCATTCCTATGTTTAACCAAATAAAAATGTTCACTAGTTGCTGCTTCACTTTTACACTATTCGTCACACTGTGGAAAGCCAAAATCATATTATGCTTAATTACCTCAATAGTAACTGCCAAATAAGGATAACATTTGTATTGCAGTGTATGAAAATTTTCAAACTGTCAAGTGTACTCTTTAAAGGACCAAATTGTATAATTATAAGTAACATACAACAGAGGGCCTCTCCAATTGACCATTTCTCACCCTTTCCCGCAAAACTTCACATTCTTCCTAAAAATAAGACTAAACAAGTATGCACAAGCGACCTTTGCAAAAAGACATAAAATCATACTCTGCTGCAACCTTCAATATTACATGTCAATATAGTTTATGGTCATTGAATTAATCACTGAAAATGTAGCAGAGAAGAAATTTCTAAAAAAACATTTATTTTTTCGAGGAGTTGAAAACAAATTTGAATATTAATTGGGAAATTCTAAAATGAGGCAATGTTAAGAATGCTATAGGAAATTTAAAATGGAAAGCAGACTATCCATGGAACTGTTGATCAACAAAACCTACCTTGGAGGGTATTTACATTGATATGAACCACCTAATTCTCCAAAGCAACCAGTCCTCAAGATAAATGTTGAGACAATATGGTTTGAATTTACCAAAAATTAATGACATTTCATGAAAAAATGCATTGATTTAGAAGCTAGTCTTTTCCTTAAGTACCTCTACATGGCCTTTAGGGTCAATTAATTTTTTTCAAATATGGAACAATATTTTACCTCAGATAAGTTATCGTTTTATAGCTGGCAAACAGGTGTGCCTTTGGACACAGTGGAAACTTCTAGAAGAACATCTGTAGTCATCTTATCATTTCTTGATGTATTCTTTATGCCTGCAAATAGTTGAGAGGATCATTCACTGCAGCAGCTTAGTGAAGTGAACTAAAGCTAGGATGTAAATGAACAATACCCATTTGATTGTCAGACAGAGCATATAGCTTAATATAGTTTGACATTCAGATTGTGGGGAAACAAAGAAAAATTCCTTATATGGCAAACATTGTTTACTACATTAGCAATGGACTAAGCTAGTAATAGAATGCCATATCATCCATAACTTGTAAATGACTACTATTAAATTATGATTCTTATCATAATAAAAATTAGTTTCACTATGGCATTTTCTTATGAGCTTAGTCTACAGTGATAGACTATATTCACTTGAGAATTTCTTGAAAGGAAGACATAGGAATTGAGATATCCTAATAAGCAACAACTAAGGTGAAAAAAATGTTGGAACTTGAGTTTGACACCAAGAAAATTGAATTATTTACTGTAATTAATTCACTATTATCAATTTCTTCTACAAAACAAGAAACTTTACTCAAATGTAGCCTTTGGTAACAATTTTACTAATTTTGTTAATTCTCCTTTGTAATAGCAACTAATAAAAATATATCAAGTATAAACCAATGAAATGCTACAGCATTACAGGGAAGAATTCAAGGCCACTAATTAAGTAATTTAAATTCAATGCTACTTGAAAAGAGACAATGGTGTTAATGGCCATGCAATTTACAAAGGCTAAAATCAGTTACATTTATGTTAATTAAATAAAATTATTAACTTAGTTTAGAGGTAATCAAAATTTAAAGCCATTATTACTAAGGGAAATACCTGTAACTTTCAGAAGCTGATGTGAATTTCTTTGTGAATAGTCATATGGATCAGACTTGATTCTCACAGAACTTCCTATTACTTTAGCTTCAGAGGTCTCAGGTTCCTGTTAGGTCCCGTCAAACAGTACCTACAAATCACAGCCAAACACACACAGAACACAGCAGGAATGGAGAGGAAATAATATGGATTGAGATTGTGGGAAATGGAATTCAAGGGAATAAAACTGAAATGGAGAATTCGAGTCTCTCCAAACTTCTCCCAAAAACCTCACTAAAATCTTACATACCAAAATACAATGATTCTCTTCCCTTTTATTCTGAAAGCTCAGTCCCCAAGGTCTAACTACCTCTGCCACATCACCAATGGCACGGAAGGAGCACTACCCTAAACAAAATAACTAACTAGTGCCACACTCTTTAAGCCCTTTCCAACCTTGCCTTTATGCCTCCTAGAGTAAGTCAGCCAAATTGGTGGCCTACACATTCCGCCTCCCAAAGAGTAACCTTGTCCTCAAGGTCATCTGCTGGCTCCCAGGAATCTTCAAAAGCTGGAATATCCAGCCAATGAATCAGCACTTCCAGGATAGATTTGTGAGAGGCAGGTCTGACTCCGCGGAGTTCCAACGGCTCAACTAAAAGCTCCAATTCAGCTGAGAGACGGTGTTTGTAATTTCATTTGTTGTAATTTTTAATTCACCATATTTAATCCTTTTGTTTACTATTATTTTTTCTTTTATGTTTATTCCAAATTTGGTATATGAATGGGTACCAAAAAGGAATTGATCCATTCATGAACTTGATTTCTTGTTATAACTTGAATTAAGTTTCCACTCTGATCATATTTTATGAAATTACCAGATTGTAGTAAAATTATGTTCTTTTTATGTACGGATGTGTATTAAGGTCTTGACTACTAAAGTATTGGTATTTTGTAATTTAGTTTCTTAAAAAATATTTTGGGATTATTTCCTCAAAATTTTACATCATCAATTAAATATTTATGAATTTTTTTGAAATGTAGAATTGTTGTTATTATTTATTTTTCAACTATCAGTGGGTTCAATTCTATATTTTTTTATTTTCTGTATTAAAATGAAATAAATACATTGTTATAGTATCAAAAGAGTAAGCTTAGTTACATCCTGTGAAAGAATACACTCTTATAATAAATTTGGCAGAAGCAATTTATATTTCAAGATGAGGCGCCGTAGATTGTATTGAGAGGTAGACTGCCTTGCAAAAAACAGAGGATCAATCCTCTGGTCCTCTCTGATTGCATTCTGCTCTGTTTTTTTTCATGCACCACTCGTAAAATTGCAGAGCTTTCAAAATGGCTGATTCCGTAAGATTTTTTAGGCTTTCTCCTTTCAAGATTTACATAAAAATCGTAACAGAAAATGAGCTCATAAATTATAATTTAATCCATCTCAAATTATTTATACAAGTTGAAAAAGAAAAATAACAAACTGCTTTTCCACTATAAATTTAAGAGGCTCCCATGAAAACTGAGACCTTTACCTGGATTAGAAGGTTGAGAAGTGGATGCATCGCCTCTAAGAGTGTAAACGAGTCAAACTACTAGCGAGCTACTCGAGCTCGACTTGTGAAATACTCAAATTTGACTCAGAATTAATCGAATTGAGCTCGAGTAGTTTATCAAGTTGAATTCGAGTATCATAATACTTAACTCGTGAACCTCGTGAGCTTAATCAAGCTTATTTTTATTAATTATTAAATTATATTTATGCCCTCCTTATATAAATAGCCTAAATACCCTAGATATCTTTCTTTGCTTCCTAAATCCTAAGGCTTTGTTTAGATGAGAGGTAGAGAATAGTAATTAATGGAAAAGTAGTAATATATCTTTCCTTTTCATTCCCTTATAATTAAAAGAAAAAAAATAATTTTAACTTTCTCTCCCATCCTTCTCTATTATTTTTTATGTGCCTTGTCTCCTAAACATGGGTAGTCATCTACCTTTCCCTACCTTTCCATTACTTACCCCTCCTACCTTCCATCTAAACAATACATAACTGTCTACACAAGCTGTCCCTCTTTTTTTTGCTGCCACCTGCCGCAGTGCTGCTTCCCGTTACAACCGGAGCTGCACACTTATCTTCTCCAGCTATTAGCCAACAACGCTGGCCATCATTGTCAAGTCGCTTGAATTGAGAGGTAACAATCTGACATGCATCCTCTGTCCTCTTCGTTTCTCTTCTGTTCTTTAGATCTGCTTTAGATCTCAGTTTTATATTCCGATAGTTTTAGAAGAGTACTTTCCATGTTTATATTTCATGAAGGATATAAGAAGTGGAATGGAAACTGTTAAAATTTGTTGTATAGGATGTTTTTTTGGAGGACCCAAAGGCCTCTCTATCAATCTCTGGGCTAACTTGTGCAACAGATTTTGGAATTTAGCAAAATAATTAGCTATAGTCCTAAACGATTCAGATTTTAACTCTGCATCCAGTAACATGAAGAAATTTCAATGAAATGAAAGAAATTAAAATTAAGTAATTGTTTAACAACTCAAATTTAAAAAATAACAGATGTGGTGGTAGTTCTTCTCTATCCCTCCTAAGAATTTCTTGCCGTTTTGTAATGTTAGGG
Organism: Balakata baccata; assembly: GCA_949630135.1. Classification (NCBI taxonomy): domain Eukaryota; kingdom Viridiplantae; phylum Streptophyta; class Magnoliopsida; order Malpighiales; family Euphorbiaceae; genus Balakata; species Balakata baccata. Next base: position 8,138 of record CATIWF010192103.1, read on the forward strand.
TTGCCAATTTTAATTATTCTTTTCTTATTATGGGTTTTTTTTCTCTTGTTGTGCAAGTGTCAATTGCCACTGATACCAAGGTTGTAAATGTGATTTGCTTTGATAGGGCTGCTAGGATTTTGTTCGGTTGCTCTGCTGATGAGTTTGTTTATTTCGCATAGACTCTCTCATCCTTTTGCTGGTAAAAAGGTTCCTACTTTTCCTTTTTCTCTTCATTTATGAATTGGGTTTCATAGTTGCTTACTGTCATTTAGAATTTTATATTGGAGTTGTGTTTAGAATTTTTTTTTTTTGTTTGATAGATAAATCATGTCTTCTGCAGACTCAGCTCCATTAAAGAGGTTAATATCACTTTGATGCTGGGGAGCCCGAGGTTGGGTGCTGGAGAGGCAGAATGGAAAAATCTCAACATGGAGACTTGGGGTTGTCATGGTTATAATTATTCAATGGAAAATGGAGAAAGAAAAAGAGGTGATTTCATTCTTATGTTGACTTGCTGATCTTAGTTTATATTTATCTTTGACACTTGGCCTTAATCCTATTGTGAATATCTTCATTATGAATTTATCAATCGTCATTGAACCTACTTTGCTGGGCCTTACTTTGCAGCTCACCATTACCTTCTTTATTGAAATTCTCCATTATGGTTTTGGCATGTGGCGTCATATATGGGTTTTTGTTTTTATTTTGGTGTTTGTAATTTTTACTTCATTTTTATTCCTTTCATTTACTCTTTCTTTTTTAACTTTTATACCTTATGTTGGTGTATTTGTATATTAGTGGTGCGAAATAATAGATTTAACATACATTCATGGATTGTTATAATTTCATCATTTGAAATCCCTTAATTCAAACGGAGCCTTAATATTTCTTTGACCTTTTTTTTTTTTTAATTTTATTTTTCAGCAAAGAGGTTTTGAAGTGTATAACTATTAAATTTTGACGGATCTGAATTGCCACTTGCTAAAAAAAAAAAAAAAAAAAAAATCTCGTGGTGCAACCCTAAATGTGAAAATAAAAATGAAGGTCTATGTTGGAAGCGAAGGACAGGAGTCGATAGGGTTCTCTTGAAGCGGACGTTTGTTAAGTCTGTTTTTTTATGTTCCTAATTGGTAGTTGTACCTCTTCATTCAATATAGCGAAAACAAGTATCTATCTTGTTTGTGGACACAAGTACAATTGGCCAAACTTGCGTTAATTTTGTATTTCGTTTTCTTTTCTTCTCTTTACTGTTTATGGTTGTGTGAAGGATTGGAATAATTTTCACAACACACTCTCACTTGCAATTACTAACAAGTGACTAATTGATCTAATCCAATTTGTTGCTCAAACTTTTTGCTAATATTTATCAAGTAAGCTAATTTTAAGATAGCCAAGCCTGCTTAAAGATCATGTTCATGAAAAAATTTATAAACCAATTTAACCATAACATATCAATCATTCAGAGCAAATACAAGAAGTTGCATTTAAATTAGTGAATAATTTTTGAATACATAACATGTTGTGATTGAATTAATTCACAAATTGTTCTTTCTTTGTGATAATGAAGTTTAAATTAGTTTAAATAAGAAACATATATTATTGGAAAGGAGAATGGGTTGCTAAAAACAGAGGACCAATCCTCATCGTAAAAACAGAGGCCTTTATTTTTTTCAAGAAAATCATTTGAATTGCCGATTTCTATTTACAAAGACTTGACGATGAGCTATAACTGTGCTGACTATTGACAACTGCTAATCCGAAGAGGCTATATCTTGAAGTATATTGTGGTATGGTATCAGCAGACTGTCTTGACTTAGAAACAGAGGAAGATGGTCTCCTAAGCCTTGCCAACTGTGATAATGTCATTAATATTTGCAAGCAAAACACCCAGAAAAATTATTCATCAAATCACATGCCAGTTATCTAGAGTGAAATTCTTGTGGCCAATTTACCGAGTAAATAAAACAGAAACAGTTGAGCAATTTCTCATCTTGTGTTCCTGCAATGTTTTTATCCTTTTTAAGTTTCGCAAAAAATGCTATTACCAAAAAGAAAAAATATAAGTTAAAAAAAAAAACATAACATTCAAAATTAAAAAGTTCATAGAGTTTTAATCAATTAACTTTAATTTAATGACACTGATTTATTAATGAGGGTTGTAATGTTTTGAATTGGAGTCTCAATGGAATTCATTTTAATAAAAACAAAAAAGCTTGAAAGTTTTTAAGGCAAAATTTTTTTCCCTTAAAAAAAAAGCTTATTTGACTAATTAAGGGTGAATTTCGTCAACAGTACCTCAATTATGTAAATTGTAACAACTTAATACTCCAAAAATTGTTTGTAACACAAAGGTACCTTAATTATATAAATTGTAACAACTCAATATCTCAAATATTATTTGTAATACTAAAGTATTTCAACTTTTATTTTGTAACTAAATAGTATTTATATCTTAAACTATTAAAGCTCATTTAACATTGTGTTTTGAAAAATGTTTTTCGGAAAAAAAAAATTAGTATTTTTAATTTTTTAGAGTTTTGAAAATTGTTTTTGTAAACATAGATAAATATATTTTTTTTTTCAGAAGTAGACTTGAAAAAAAACTTCATAAAAAATTTAAAAAATTAGTTAATTAAATAAAAAAACAAAAACACATGTTTTTGGAACACTCAACAACACTCTCAAATACCCCCTTAGTCTCTCTAACAGAAGTACGATATGAAATATTTAGATAAATTTTAATAAAAATAAAATTAGTCATATTACTCAGTTAGCAAAATTGATATTTATCTAATGTGAATATTATAACTAATTTTAATTTTATTAAAATTTATCTTATGTGAATATTTCATATCACACTTATATTAGAGAGACTAATAGTTAAAGACGGAAGAACTATTTAGTTACAAAATAAAAGTTAAGTTATTTTTGTGTTACAAATAATCTTTGAGGTTGCATAATTTGAATACTTTTGTGTTATAAATAATCTTTCAGGTAATGAGTTGTTACGAGTTGTATAATTGAAGTACCATTGGTGAAATTCAACCACTAATTAATTAAATTACTCAGGCAAAATTTTTTCTTGCTCTTTATTTTCTAAGTCATCACAAATTAACAATCTAAAGACATGAAAATCTTTTGAATAGTTGATTTTTGTTTAGGACTTGGCGATCTGGACTCTGTATGCTGTGCTGTGCAGTTAATGTTGATGATGAACTAGAACTGCGCTAACTTTTAACCCTTGATTTGTACTTGGGAGATGAATATGATGTTGGAAAAATTGTGATTATGAGCCATTTTGAGAGGATAAATCGGGTGGGTTCCACAACTCAGTTTTGAGAGAAAGACCCGGATATGTGTCCCTTGATATGAGAACTATGAATTAATGTATTCGTATGCTCAAAATAGAGAATGTGTGAGTAGATATTGAAATTCAAAGTAAGCTCTTTGTTAAAGAGATATAAAGAGGAAAAGTGAAAGTTGGAGTTATCCCATATCACTAAAAATGTAAAGTTGGATTTGTATTTATATAGTAAGATGCATTCTTATATGGATTAGAAAGTAGTGTAGAAAACTCTCTCATGCGCTCTGACACAGAGAGGTGAAAATCCATGTTCCGGAATAGGCCAATGCGTGACCTGCGTATATGAATGTCAAGCCAAAATTTCATGCTCAGGACCAAGCCCAATTTTTACTTTTTTTTTTTATTTCTAGAAATTGAAGCGACACTCTCGTGTTGTTCGACACAACCAGGTATCTGACTCTCCCGTGTGGATTCTACACTGTCGTATCGTTGTATGTACATAGTGTGGCATACACACAGCCATGCTTATGACATGTCCGTGTGGATTGTTTTTCAAATATATTTTTTGAGCTTCTTATCGTTTGAAATTTTATTTTTTGATGTTACAAATATTAAATTTTTCAAGGCATTATTGACCGTATTTAAAGAGATTAATCACAATTAATTATATATTTTCTCCATCTAGTATAAATAAGAGTTCTTGGTTTTTGTTGAAAAGTGCAGTTTTTGCCTCTTGTTGGGAAAATCTTTTCTTCCATCTTCTTCTCCTTCTTACGTGATCGAAAGTGTGACATATAATCAGTTCACTGTAAGTGAGTATTATCTATTCAATATCTACTTGATATTTATTATACTCTGAGAGACAAATACTAGTTTTTCTAAGCACGGTTGGTAGGAGTGAATTTGTCTTAAGGACACTGTATAGAACACATGTCTCAGATTTTTTCTACCTTTCTCTTGTCATTTTATTCGAATATTGAATTAATAATTCTCCTAGTTTTCTAACATCTGAAACCGAATCCAAAGAGGCCATCTTCACAAGTATATCATCAACGGACTGTCCAATTTAGAAACAGAGGAAGATGTTCTCCCATTAAATATTTCCAACCCAATCACCCAGAAGTTTCCTCAGTGAGGTTATAATTGTCCACTTGATTTTCTAAGTCTTTAACAAATTAACAATCTAAAATCAATTTACCCTAGTTTCGTGGATGCTAGGCATCAATTGTCTTATTTATTTATTATTGTTAAATGAAAAAGAAAAAACAAATTTATTCCGAACAAAAGGTTAGGACAAACAGCAGAAGCAAAAGGTTACTACAAAATATTACCAAAATACTCTGAAGACACTCAATAAGCAAAGACTAAAGACTTGCTCATGTCATTTAAATGATAAAAAAACCAAGGCAATCTTATGGCCGGCTGGCACAGATACGACTCAATCCAACCGTGAGTCCCAATTGATTTAGTAAGAAAAGGAAAAGTCATAAAATAGCAAACATCCAGAAGTTTCCTTAGGTTATCGTCCACTTGATTTTCTATTAAAAATCATGGTGAAACTATATATCAAGGATTATGAAATCTATCTGAAATTAATTACCAATGGATTGAGTCCCTCAGAAAGTTTTCCTTAATAAATTATAATTTTCTTACAGAAAATGTGTATTAGATATGTTGTTGCTAAAATATATACCAATGGATTGAATCTCTCGATCGGGTCAATTTTAAGACTCATTTCAGAATTCGCCGGTTGTTAGCAAATATTTAAATTATACATTTGTTATATGATATTTAAATAATCCAAACATTAGCAAAAGATGAGTGACTGATGTACTTAAGTTAAATATGGAGTGGGAGTGGAAAGGTTTTTTTTTTTTTTTTTAGGATTTTAAATAAGTAAATATTGGTCATATTGGTCTTAAAGTCAACTTGACGTGTGTATTGGTAAATATAAAATCTAAAGGGGAACCACAATTTCATGGTTGAATGTAATAATACTATACAACCATATATATTGCAATCAATTTTTTTGTAATTAAGAGAAAAGAAAAATCACAATCTAATCCATTGATGAATTGATACAAAACTTTTATAACTTAATTAGAAGTTTCGAGTTTGAATTGTGATTATGCAACTATTTTAAATAATTTTCTTAAAGTATTTTGCCACCCTTAAGTATTAACTCTGAATGTTAAAATTAAAAAAAAAAAAAAGATAAGTCACAAACAACCAAAGTTATAATATTGAAAATTGTAATTCTTAAACTAAATTTTATTATAAACCATTTAATGGAATTACATACAAAATTACATATAAACAAAAAACAAAAATTACTGAAAAAATTTAAATGTCAAGATCACGGGAACTACCAAACATTATAAATAGAAAGTGGTTCTTAATGTATGCATATTAGCAAATTATTCTCTACACTCTAAATTCTATTATACTCTTATGGAAAAATCAATTATCAACATCATTCTTTTCTTTTGGTTCCTCCTCATCATGACAACTTCTTGCTTTACAGGGTGCTATAGAACTGAGAGAGATTCTCTTTTGGAGTTCAAGCTTCATCTTACTGATCCATCTAACCGCCTAGCAGACTGGATTGCAGATGGGGACTGCTGCAGTTGGACCGGAGTTGTTTGCCACAACTCATCTGGTCATGTCCTTGAGCTCCATCTCCAGACTCTCTCTCTTCTAGAATATTTTGGCCCTGATCAATATTATCTTTGGGATTCTGACAAATATGAAGAATATCGGAAGAAGTCTCCATTGGGTGGAGAGGTGAGTTCATCTTTGCTTCGGTTGAAACATTTGAGGTACTTAGACCTTAGCAATAATAATTTTGGAGGAGTTTCCATACCCAGCTTCTTTGGCTCTATGGGAAGTTTAAGATATCTTAACCTCTCCCAAGCTAGATTTGGAGGATTGATTCCCCCTCAACTTGGGAACCTCTCTAATTTACACTATCTCAATCTTCGAGGACTTATGCAAGTTGGGAATTTAGATTGGGTTTCTAGACTTTCTTCTTTAGAATTTCTTGATCTGAGTGGGGTGGACCTCAGTAAATCCTTTGATTGGCTCAAGGTGATGAACTCACTCCCTTCTTTGGTTGAATTGCACTTGTTTTATTGTCAACTT
>CATIWF010192119.1:0-18578 GCA_949630135.1 Balakata baccata
TGTCAGTAATACAAAGTTCGGTAAATATGGATATAATTAAATCTCTGTAATAGTTATGGATGCCGATAACCAACTCAATATTATACATCAAAGCATATTCAAATTAACTTCAAACCAATACATATTACAATAACAAATAAAAAAAATAATTAAACTGGACTCACATACACACCAAAATGAATAAACAAAAATACGTATTTAATTAAAAAAAAAAGTATTACTGAAGAAGCCACATGTAAAATGTAGACCAAAGTGTGAGAGAAAATCCAGCAACAACATAAGTCCACAGCATTATCACAGAACACTCACTTTCCCCATCCTCAAACAGCTGAGCAATTACACCTGCAGTACCCGGCCCCAATCAATAGTTAGTTGGTCACATATATTAATCATCCATCAGTTGTTTTTTTTTTCAAAAAAGAAAGAAAGGGTTTACAATAATCTTAATTACCGACAGTCATTGCAGGGGGAAGTGCATACTGAAGCATTAAAACAAATTGATAGAGTGAATCTGATCCCACCATTCCAAAATGGTATGCTGCTTTCACCACCCCAATTCCCATCACGGGCATCAAAATATATCTTACTGCTATTATTCCAATTATCACCCATATGCTTACTCCTGATCTTTTTAAACCTGAAATCCATATTTATAATACACTTTTTTTTAAAACCTCAGAACAAATTTTATATTATAATATTTCGTTTCAGTTCTGCAAAAAATAAGAAAAAAAAATACAAATGTTTTTTTTGTTTAAAATAATGAAATGGAGAAAAATGATCATAAAAGTGTTCATTAATTAATTTTAGAGAAAATAAAATTATATATATAGACTATGACAGGAAAATTTGAGGGACAAATTCCACCTTGACCCTGTTAGTCTATCAGATATTAATTTCAGGAAATAATTACCTTTAAGAAGGTTTGCTCCCACTATTAGAGTCATGGATGGAATTGTAGCCTCTCTGCCAAAAAAACATAAACAAGATTTTAAAAAAAAAAAAAAACTAATTGTTGGAGATATGTAGGTTGTCAACGCAATAAAATATAATAGGATTTGATAATTTTATAGCAATACCCCAATAAAGATGCAGAACTGTCAAGCACACGAAGAGGAGCAGTGGTACCAATCATCAACTTCCGGATTGGAGAGACTGACCCGATTGTGAACCCAATAATCTAAAGTTTTAAACAAGAAGAAGGAATTAATGAATGTGAAATGCACCAATTTTGTCATTCAGATCAAATTTATGCATTTGTTTATGGGAATTAATAATTTAAATATATTATGGCATCAGATCAAATTTATCACTTAAAAATATTCATATATTATTATTTTAATATGAAAATAATTATCATTGCTCGAATTCATGAATGAAAATATGTATATAGCAAAAACTTTTCCCGATTGTAGGTAGACTATGCAATTAATTGCAAAATGGTTAGCATGTATACCGCAGCAATAGTAGATGGTGCAAAAACCATTTTAAGGTCGATCTTTGCTGTAAAATTCTTAATTCGCAAGAAAGCTTTCTCCATAAGAGATGCCTGTGATTATAAAACAAAAACGAGCATTGGTATCTGATTGCATATATAGCTTAAAATTGATTACAGAATTATATATATAAAATATCACCACCTTTGATAGAGATGCAGAATGGCCATTGAAGCTGAGGATGCCCCCTGACGAAAGCAATGGCTGAGTGTAACTCTCCACAGATATTGTTTGCTGTTCGTCATTTGTAGTATTAATAGCTTCGGCACTTCTATTCTTATCTGCATATATCCTCATGATAAAATACACATACGTCCATATGTACACTGCTCCAACCTTTTCCATCAAAATTCAATACATTAATATATGATTAATTGTGGGTTGACATATAGCAAAATACTATTGTTGCAGGAAAAATGCTTTTTTTTTTAACCTGAACTTATCAAAGTTGTTCAACCATACTCCCCTTAATTAAATATTTGTTCTGTTAAGCCCTTTAACTTTCTAACTTAATTTTATTCTAGTAAGGACTTATTTACCGAAAAATGTAGCTTGTGCCAAACCCTCAAAATGCATATATATATATATATATAATTTCATGAACTCAGTAGAACAAAAATCTAAAGATGAGGAATTCAATAACACAAATTCAAAAAGTTGAAAACTAAAATATATTTAAAAGGAAAATATTTTATTTTGCAAAGAAAAATGTTAATTTATTTGTTCCATCAAATAAGTTCTCACTTTCTCTGAATAAAGATTGAGAGTTGTAGGGTCTAATAGATAAAATAATTAAGCAGCATGATTCAATAAAACAATTTTGACAGGTTCAGAAGCCAAGAAAACGCATATATGTATATGATGAACATGAAATCTTACAGCCATAGAAAGAGAAGCATAGGCTTTTCCATAAGTAGAACAGATAGTGGAATCACCGAAGGGACTGTTTGATTCCTCACACACTGCTGGAACAATAATGAGAAGTAGGTTTCCTAAATTCCCAGCAGAACAGCAACCTATCACAAGGCCCTGAAGGTGTGGGGGTGTTCTTGTGATTTTGATGAGAATCCATGCCAGCACTGACCCTATTATGAATGTCAGCAGTATATTCACTGGCATAAACCACCTGCATACATATATAAATTAACACCAAACTATTTAATTTCAAATATAGTTATATTATAATCAATGAAAAATCCAAATTAAAACCCAATCAACCAAAATTCAATTAAATGTGTTATGATTTAGTCACTCACAAGGAAACCAAACTTGAAAATGTAATAGTTTCACCAAGTTGGCTAACCACCAGCGCAGGACTGAACACATAAAATACAAGCTGCATAACACGTATATACTACTCTCATCAATATTATAATAGAAATATTAATTCAAGAAAATGTATCAAAATATATAGCAGACAATAATTGATAATTTTTTTTTATTAAAAGCCAAGTTATAGGCCTCGTTTAGTTTAGCTGTTAAATGCAGCTAACTGATTGATATTGGTATTTGGTAAAACTAACTGAACTGTTTCTGTTATAATATAAAATTACCAATAGGGATATAATTTATATTGTTCGAAGTATATATATTTTTATATGAAGTATAAGTAAATAAAATAATTATTTCATATAATTATATATTATGATTAAGATAATAAAAATAATAAAATTTAATTAATTATAAACACAAATTTTAAAAATATATATGCATATTTATAAATATATTTAATATTATTTATATTTAATATATTAAATAACATATCAAGGAATTAGAAATATTTTTTTTATTTAAAAATAAATAATATTACTAGTTTAAATATTATTTTTAATATTTTTATATTTGTAGTTATAAATAATTTATTGATTGAAAAATTTAATTTGGAGGAAATAAGTATTTTGTAATTAATAAAATATATAAAAGTAATATAGTTCAATTTAAAAATAAAATTGAATAAGTTAACAGCTCATGGAAAAAAGTTTCAAAATAAAGTTTTTTCAAACAGATTAGAATAAGCTATCAGCTACTAATTAGAAAGTTTTACACAAAACATTTTGGGTCAAATGTTGGAGGTTCAAATTCGATTGAAAAAATTTGATTTTGAATTAATATATATATACTTTTTACGTTGCAGATAGTAAATCACACTTCTTATAAAAATTTAAAATAAGGCATATATATTTGTCTTAGGTTATAATAAATTAGAATATAATAATATATATTTTGTAAGAGGAGATGTCATGTGACAATACAAAAATAATATTGATGAACAAAAGAAAAAAACCAGAAAAACTTAGGTGAAGGGTGGGGCCGTGTCTGGTTGTATGCATGTAAAGGCAAAGCTAGCGAGTATGGATTAATTTGTAAAGTTTGTAAAGCTAAATTAAGCATAATAGCATATATAGAGACATATGGATGATTGAGAATTGAAAAGGAATTTTTTTTATGAAAAAAAACTACAAATTAAATGCTTACATTGTTGAGATTGTGTCTTGCATTAGGTCCTAGCAGATTGATACTCTCAATTGCAAGACACAATCCGATTGCAGTTACCAACAGAACTTCCAGCACCGGCACTAATGCTACCACCAGCAGATCCAAAAACCCCATTTTTTGCTTTTTAATTATTTCACTAGCTCCTATCAATCAAACAAAAACCGCCCAATTTTTGTCTATGTATTCATATATAATATGTATATACTTGTGTAAAGGAGAGGAAGGTATCGGCCCTGGAAAACCCAACTAAGAGTTAGCAAAATGAAGCTTCCCATCAAACGGTACGCCTAAATTTTTCAGACTTCATCTCCACACCAATCTCAAACTTCATCTTTACTACCTACTATTACACAACTCTTTATGATCTATATATAGAAGTAATTACAAAAATATATATAGATTGCAATAATAATAAGAAGTTTGTGAATGAAAGAAAGCATATATAGGCTACTTACTGTTAGTAGCTGAGAGGACTGAATTCCTGCACAGGCATCAGTTGCTTCATTATATAAGTTTTATATGTCTCCTACTGCATTCACAAGTAATTAAAAAATTTGAAGGAGCACAGCAGTAGAAACACTGCACAAGCATCAAAAGTTTCTCTCTATCTCTCTCTTCTGCCTTTGATGCTTAATTCTCACTTGCAGAACAAATTGTGTGGACATAAATTGTAAAACAAAATTAATTTATTGTGGACATTGACAAATTTTGTACATAATTAAGTCTTACTTTTTCTTCTCAAAAAAAAAAAAAAGGCTCTTACTTTTCAGGCATAATATATAGCTGCATAAGTATACATACTTAATTAAAATGGTACGAAAAGAGTAAGAAAAAAGAAATTATTGGGTGGTGGTGGGGACAAATTCATTAATCGGCATCTGTATGTGAAAGTGAATGATTGATAATGGGGTCCATCCTAGCTTTAATTTAATTAAGTAGCTCTCTAGTCCCACCGGCTATTCTTCCTGCTTCAACTGCATGCGAATCGTGATGACTGGTTAGTCTTAAGCACACTTCGTTCACCAAACACGTGAACTTCCACTGTGCAATGTCTTATTAGTTGAAAATTTGTTGGTTCAAAATATATTTAATTAAATTAAAGATTTTATTCACCCAAAAAATTTTAAATTAAAGATTTTTTTTGCGATTTTAAATTTTTATGCTTCAATTCGAATTATCTTTTATTACGTATATAATATTAACTTATATACAAGTCATGTCATATATATAACAAATTTAATGTATATCTAAATATTATCTTTAAAAAAATTATCTTATTATTTGAAAAAAAAAATGATAAATTACTATAACTTCACGATATTTGGTTACATATATTAGTTGTTCTCTCTATTTTTAGAAATACATTATAAAATCTCTCAAGTTTGGTTTAATATATTATATAGTTATTCTGTTAACTTTTTTTGCGATTTTAAATTTTTATGCTTCAATTCGAATTATCTTTTATTACGTATATAATATTAACTTATATACAAGTCACAATATAATTAAATAATATCATATATATAACAAACAAATTTGATGTATATCTAAATATTATCTTGAAAAAAATTATCTTATTATTTGAAAAAAAAATATGATAAATTACTATAATTTCACGATGTTTGGTTAAATACACTAGTTGTTCTCTCTATTTTATAAAATACATTATAAAATCTCTCGAGTTTGGTTTAATATATTATATAGTTTCTCTCTTGTGCCCTCTCACATTTTTTTAATTAGGTTATAATCTATTTAATATAATTTTATAGCATATGTAAAGAGTAGTTTATTGAGCCTCATAACCGGCAAAAAAACAAAATTTGAAGCTTGGATGGATGATGAAATTAACTGCTTTAAATTAAACAAAATTTAATTTAATAATAACTTTCTCCTATTGAATTAACATTCGATCAATTCATCGTGTTTCTCATTTTTAGTGATTTTTTCCTCAACGGGGTTCTATCGGGTCCCAACTCCCAGCGAAAAAGTCCCTTGCTCATATAATTAATTTCCTCTCTTATGTTTGACGTGTTCAATAATTTTGTGAGGGGTCCTATTATAAATAGTAACATTTGGCCCTTCTACTTTATGTTTTTTCTAACTTTGGCCCTTGCACCTTTTCTTTTGCAACATTAAGCCTTATACTTTGGATTCTTCATTCTGTATGCGTGCACCTCTTTTCTGATGATTTTGACAGATCAACTTAAAGCAGTTAATTTCATCATCCATCCAAGCTTCCATTTTTTTTTTTCCGGTTATGAGGCTCAACAAGCAACTTTTTACATATGTTATAAAGGTATTAAATTTTTATCAATATTGATAATAGCAGTAAGAGAATTCAAATTTGAGATCTCTAACAAATGAAAACACTAATAAAATCAATTCACAATTGACATTCAAGCTTCATCTTTAATATTCAAAATATAATTTTGGTTCTCTCTCTCCAAACTCGAAAAATTAAGAAGATATTTTATTTTTCTTTTTTCGGAGTATTCCCAAATTGTCACCAGAAGGTTTCATCCACTGGAGAGTGGCTTTTCTCTTCGTCTTTCATCCACTGACTATCAAGAGTATCAACCATCTCAAACCTAAAGTGCTATACCGTCGTAGATTCACCATATAGCCCCTAGAATTTAGCGCGCGCCCCCTCAACACCTTCCAACAATGGAAAAAACTCCTTGTTCTAGTTGAATCATTGACACCAACAAATGTATTTATTATATCCACTTACATGACAAGGTGGAATGAATTAATATGAAAACTCAGTATATTTTTACATTTTTTTTATTATCCAACTGAACAATTGTTTTGCTTACATAATTCCGTATAAAGGAAATTTAATATTTTTCCCGTTATTAAGCTAATAAATAAATGTCATAAAACAATTTATATGTAATTTCATTAATTTAATATACTATAGGTTGGATCATAGACAATAATAATTAAAAATATATCCAGTAATGTGCATGCTTTCTTCATTCATATTTTTTCACTGGCCTCGGCTATAATATATCAACCGTGATTATTTCTTTTTTTCTTTTCAGGAGTCATTAAATTATTTTTCTCCATGTTCCTAAAGTCATAATCGTACATATCAATGGTGAATCTCTCGTTATCTTGTTTGTGAATCAAGCGAGATTTGACCATGATATATATTACTCGACTGGCTCTTCTTTTTCCACTACAAGAAAAAGCAGATATGGCGACGGATATTTAGAGACGGACATAATCCCTCGCTATCAGCGACGGATGAAGAATAGAGTGGAGTTAGCGACGCAATAGAGCGACCAGAACTCTCTGTCGCTAAATAAATGGAATAGCGAGGAAATTTAACGACTGAATATTATCCATCGCTATATGAGGAAAGATTTTAAAATTTAATTAGCGACGGATTTTTTCGTCGCTATGTCGTCAATAATTTCTTTAATTTAAACGGCGCCGTTCCTTTCTTTCCCTTCCCTCTCTTGCCCTAAATTCTGCAAACCCACCGGCAGCCCCTCACTCACTCTCTCTCTCTCTCTCTCTCTCCTGGCAGCTTTCCCTCTCTCTCTCACCATTTGTGTTTTCTTTCTTTCCCACCCCCTCCCTTCACCATTCCTGCCTCCGCCCTCTCCCGATCTTCTTTCTCCTCTCCTTCCTCTGGTTTATTTGCTTTTAATATGGTACATGCCATTAATGCTTTTTTCTTGTATTTTTTACTCATAACTTGCTTTTATATATGTTTTTGGCCTCCGATGCATCATTCACTCTTTCACCATTTTCTTTGATACCTGCGTTGGGGTACTTGGAAAATATTGGTATTAGTAAGCCTAAACTTGGTGAGTTTGTTAAGAATTATCTGTAGTTGCTGCATGCTAGTGTTGTTGTTGAGCTTATGCCGATTGTCGAGTTTCTTCGTGGAATAGAAGTGGAGAAACAGGATAGGTTTATTGTGTGTAGTTTATCAAATGGTTAGGATGAGTTTATTAGTTATTCCTTGTTGCAACAGCCAATCATGTATCATAGTCAGAATATCCTTGTTTGTTTACTTCAGGGGACTAATCAATACAGTAGAGTGAAGCAAATTTTGCAGAGTTCTTTTTTTTTGCTGGTAATTTGTAGTGCTTGTAGATAGCTTGACAAATGCAATTCAGTATTTCTTTGCTGAAGAATAGGTTGTTCGCATGGAATAAGATATCAAAAAGAAAAAGAAAAAATGTATTGCTTGTTGTCTTCCTCCATTGCTTATAGTTATATTATTGAACAATGAAGCCAAAGACATGTTTTTTATACTTGTGTGGTTGTTCTCTTCTACCATTTCATTTTTCTCTTCTTTTTTGAATTATACATACATAGTTGAAGCAGCACAAATTTATAAGAGACTTGATTGTTGCTTGAAGATGCTGATTGGAATTCTGTGTCAGGAAACTTACTTGGTTATGAATAAATGTTAATCAAATGTGTTGAACGGCAGCTTGGAGATTGGATTTCTATGCCAGGAATCTTGGTTTTTTTGCACAACTTCTTAATATATTTTCTTTCTTATTGAAGGATGACTTGAACCATCAATACACAATTTAAATTCTTGAATATTGATTATTTGAAAGATATATCAAAGAAATTGCACTAGTTTTTTCTCTCTCTTTCTATATCTATCTATTTGAATAGATAGGTGTTTATATTGCACAGTTGTAATCTCTAACTGTAATTTAATTGAAGCAAAATTCGCAAATCATTGCAAAATCAGACAACTTTACTCAATTAGAGGTTCTGGATTTCCTTATGTGCAGTTTTCTCAGTTTTATGATCACTATTTCCTATTTTTGTTTTGAGTTCCTGTTTTCTTTTGATCTTATTGGCCCTTGAACATGTATAAATATAGACTATTTCCTTCGGGATCCTTTCTTTTCCTTGTGCTGATGATATATTCTTCACTTTTCTTTGTTAAAACCATTTTAATTTGTTAATGGTTCATGTTGTTTGCAATTTTTGAAATTGATGTGCAACCAAGCCATTCAAATGAATTGGTTTATGGTGACAAATACCTTGTTGATATCAATTCACTTTTAGACGATGACACTTTAACGTTGATAGCATTTGAGTAAAATTTGAGCTTTACTGATTTGCCTTACCTGTGTATATAGACAGATGCCTTAACTTGATATTGGAATTATATAAATATCTAACCAATTTAGCAACTAGCTTTTGATAGCAAGTAGAGAGTATTTGCACACACAGTGATGATCTGATCTTTAATTCTAGGTCTTTTCTATACAATTAGGTTCTAGCCAAAGTCCTAATGGGTATTTCTAATGCCCAAAATGCTTTACTGTATCCCTAGTTGCTCTTGGCTAAAAATTTGTCATTTAATAAGGTTCATATAATTAATTGATTGATGAGGTATATATTATTAATGTTACTATTATTAGTTTTGCAGTTTATTTATTTATTTTTCATTTTAAACCTAAAGCTCCAATTCATAGTTTGCCTATTATGCTGTTTTTAATGGTAAATATAGGTTAGTCAATCATCCGAAGTAATTTACAATATGTTGCACTAAGCGCACTGAGAAGATTTCCTTTGGATCCTAGGAACCTTGCATTTTTGCAACACGCTGTATAGGGGTAAGTCCTCTTATTCAGGTGCACAAGAATGGTTTGCTTAATTGTGTTGGGTTGACATATTATCCTGATTAATTTAATGATTCTTGCAACATATGGCATGTGACACTTGGAATATGCAAAATATCATCTGCGTAATTCTGTCCAAGTTCTGATGAGTTGAGTCCAAGTTCTAATGAGTTTTCTAGTCAGAATGATACTTGAGGGTATGTGTATATTTGATGCCATATTTAGCATAATTTCAAAACCAACTGTTTTGAAAACAAGAAACATAGTCCTTGTATTATGGCTAATGATACCTTTGGCAGTATTGTAAATTGAATGTTTTAGTTGATGGATGTTATTAAAGAGTAGTCAATCTTAGGGAAGTTAATTTCATTATTGTTTAGGATACAATCTTATACAGATTTTCTAGTTAGGGCTGTATTTTTTATATATAATCATTTGATGCTTTTAACTTAATTTGAACAGTTAAGTATAGCTTTTTGGATTTGCATTTACTTAGGTTTTAATTTAACTACATTTACATTAGAAGGCTGAAATTCCAACTCACAAATCTCAGCTAAGATTCCCCCTTATAGAATTAAGTGATGAAAAGTTGCAAGGACAAAAATTGTAGTTTGCAGTGGTCACCATTATCATTGAATGTTGCCAAGTCACTTTCCCTTTTAGCGGGACAACCAATGATTCACATTCAATTTCTGCTTGCAAAATGCTATTTACTTTTGAAGTTGTCAATAAATTGCAGTGGCAAAGAGATAACCAGTTTTTTAGTTTTTGGAATTTTTTGTTTTAGCTAGGTTCTAATTTGGCTCTTTCCTTACTTCTTTGTACCAGAAAAATGCAAAATTTTTGAGTTCACTCGAGTACCACTAATATGGTTATGATCATTGTCATGTTTTTGAGTAACATTTTATTAGGGATTAATAATATTTTTTATGTAATTAGTATCCAATAATAATATGTTGTCAATTACGATTATCAATATTTTACTTGCAGGATGTCTCGTTGATGTTATTTTGGTAGCAATAATAGGAACGGGTTGTAATTGGTTGTTACATGAGTCCTCTACTACCCCTATTTGTGGCCATTGGTTAGCTAGATCCTATATTTTTGTTTGCTTATTTGTAATGTCATTGATTTTATGTCAAATTATATATTATACATGATTTATTGAATGATGTAACTATAATTTATTGAATGATGTAACTATAATTTATTGAATGATGTAATTTTGTAATAAGTGTTAATGTTTATAACATATTTACTTTATGATTTATTTCAAAATAAATATTTGTATTTCATCAGGATCAAGCAGTTTATAAGAGATGGTACACCCAGGCTGACACAAGATATGGAGACAAATTGTGCGAGTAGAAAAAAAGGATCAGAGACCATATAGAGTTAGAGAGGATGTTTGGAATAGTTTGATGGTCTATTGGTCCACTGAGCATTTTAGAGACACGAGTTATGGAGAACATACAGCATCAGATGTGATCGATGTTAGAGGATGAGAGTGGTCCTTTATGGAGAGCACCAACAGTATTATAACCGCAATTAGTACTTTGTCCTATTTTTTCTTTCATATGTTCGGATTTCTAGAGAAAAATATATTTTTTTAATAATATTTTTATATTTATACTTCATATTATGGAGCTCAATTTCAATTTTAATTTATTATATTAGATTTCAATTTCAAATTTTAAAAGTCAATTATTTTTTATTAAAAATATGAAATATAAAATAAAATTAAAAAAACAATTAATTTTACATTAACATGGATTGGCGACAAATATATCTGTCCCTCCAAATAACTAAAAAAATTATGCGATGAAAATAGCGACGGAAGAAAATAGTCGCTAATTAGCAATAGATTTATCTGTTGCTAAATTAAGAAACAGATTTGGACGCCTATATTTAGCGAGTGAATTCATCGTCGCTAATAAGTCGCGACGGACTAAGTCCCTCGCTGTTTTTTTTGAGGAGCATTCAACGAAGGACATTTTCCATCGCTAAAATATAATTTTCTTGTAGTGTTCCCTTCTTTTTTTTTTTGAAAAAGAAAAAATGATAGGATTTTAATTTAAAAATAATTATTTAAAGATGCTGCTAAATATTTTTTTTTAAATAATGAGTTCCAAATCCGACTTAACACTTTAAAAAAAAAAAGAAAAAGAATATGATTATATTTTTAGGGAGGTTAAATTTCTAGCTAATAAATTAGTGAATTTTATATCCTTATTATAAGGCATCACAAGTCTCCTCTTAATTTCACTCTTATTCTTATGATCGTGATTATTTGGATTTTTAATGTTATACTGAAAACTTTTTATTTGTTATTTCTCATTTTTTTAAAAATAGGAATTTCTTTTTTCGACATTTTTCATGTTGACAAGGATAGGGGAGAGGTGTTTCCAAAAAAAAAATGGAGTACTAAAAAAATGAAAGGTTGTTGGGAGTGAAGAGTGGCCCGCATGCATTTTGAAACGTTGTTTGAAATTACTATTTAAAAAAAAAAAAGAGAAATAACAAGGACAGGGGAGAGGTGTTTCCAAAAAAAATGGAGTACTAAAAAAATGAAAGGTTGTCGGGTGTGAAGAGTGGCCCGCATGCATTTTGAAACGTTGTTTGCCTTCAATTTCGCATAATTAAAGTCACCAAATTCTAAACACAATTAAATTCCACCAATTTCCACCCAAATTTTTTTTTTTTTAGAATTGTTGTTTAGTGTATAAAAATATATTTTGAATTTTTTTATTTAATTGGTTGATTTTTTTATAAATTATTTTTTTCAAATATATTTTTGAAAAAAAAAATCTGTATATCTATTTCTATTCAAAATCAGTTTTCATAATTCAAAAAAATTATAAATACAGAAAAATATTTTTTCTAATGCAGATAACGGCCTATGTCCCTCCTAGTTCTAAGTAGCTTTTACTTTGTTTTCTTTCTTTTCCCTTTTTTCTTTATTAGCTTCAAAATAATTATAAAAATGCAATAATCAATCATGCAACTTCTTAAAATGATACTTGATTTTAATGAAATACAAGTTGGCTTATCAATATTATTACTAGTAAAAATTGAGAAATATTTCGAATTTGAATCTTATTGTTATCCATTAATATAGATTGGAGTTTATCGCATTACATTAAACGTAAAAGAATGACTACTGTTTTATAATCCAACTTATTGTATCTCATAAGAAAAAAAAAAATCATGCATTCACACACTCTCTCTCTCTTTTTCTTTGGCATAAAAAATTTATTAACCAAACAACTTCAAGAATTGAGTATAAAAAATCAGGACAGGTATCCAATAAAAACAAAGATATGACTGACAACTAGCGGATCGATGCTCTTGCAACAATCATTATATTCTTGCCCGGGTTTACGGAGTATTATTTAACAATGACCCACGTATAAAAATAATAATAATTTTATAAATAAAATAAATTTATATAATTATCAAATATACAGTGATAATGTTGTAGATATTAATTATTTGTTTATAGCTATATTTATTAATTTCTTAAAAAATATTTATTTATTTATTACCAAAATATTCACTACGAATTAAATAAAAGTTCATTAGTTTATTCTTACATGTTCATTTTGTTTTAAGACAATAGATTTATTAGTAATGAAATAAAATATTTATTAGTTTATTGAAAAATATTCATTACGAATAAAGTAAATATTTCTTAGTTTATTAATGAAAATTTATTAGTTTATTAGTAAATATTCATTAATTTTATAGTAAAGGTTAATTAATTCGTAAATATATTCGTTACTTTATTGAAAAATGTTCATTTGTTTATTACTGAAAGATTCATTACGAGTAAAGTAAAGATTCATTAGTTTATTACTACATGTTTATTTTATTTTAAGACTCTAGGTTCATTAGTATTGAAGTAAAAATGTTAATTAATTTATTGAGAAATGTTCATTACGAATAAAGTAAAAGTTCATTAGTTTATTAATAAAAATTCATTTTTTATATTAATACAAATTCATTTTATTTATTTGTTTACTTAATTTAATAGATATTTTTTGTATTTTCATTTGTAGGTATGAATTTATTGAATTTTCTTTAAAAAAACTCAAAACGCAACAAAAAATAAAGACAAAACGCATAAAAAATAATAAATTGAAACAAATAACATATGAAAATGCAAAAAAATATAAAATAACTGGTGATTTTATTTTAAAATAAAATGGATATTTATCAATAAACTAATGAACATTTTGTTTTATTACTCATGAACCTACAATTTACAACAAATAAATCTATATCAACAAATAAATTTATATAAATTTATTTTATTTATAAAATTGTTATCATATTTTTATTACTACTATCACACGTGTGAGATCCATATTTCCGGAGTGCATAATATAATTTGTGCTCTTGCAAGACAATGGGCATATCATATCCCATTCGCAGTTTAACAAACGAAATTTTGACATTGCCAATATCTTCGGCTAGTTGAGGAACATCAATCTCGGCCAATGAGGCCCATATCAAAAGGAAGCCATTTTCTAAAAACACAATGAAAATTACTACCGACATATGTGAAAATTATATATATATATATATATAATAAATTCTTATAACATTTTTATAAATTTACAAAATTTATCATCCTCATGCTAAATTTAAAAAATTGATGTTAAAATAAATATGAATAAACTGCTCATAGATTGAATAATGAATAATGCATATCTAATCTAAACACCTACAATTGTGAACCAACGTTCAAATATTGGCAAATTATTTATGTATGTGCACATTTATTACAGTTAACAGTATATAAATAAATATTTATGCATTTAAAAATATATATATATATATATAAATAAATTATTCATTTGATATCCCTGGAAGATATAATCTATTTTGACTCTATTTCCAATTTAAGGAAAAATAGGACAAAAAAATATTTATTTGGATGTGAATTGTGGGCTTTAATTTATTAGGATTCTCTAATATATGTTGTGTAAAAGGCATAAGAAAGAAGAATGGATCCATGGCCGTAGAAAAGGTAAGCACCCATAGCTTTGAGATTTAGATTAATTCTTTTTTTTTTTTTTTTGTAATTAAGGGATGTATGATGTGTTCTTTTCCAATTGCAACTGCGTAATGCTCTTTTCAACTTCTAATCTTTTTCGAATGGAGATGTAATATACGTTTCGAATGACCTTTTCATTTTTTTTTTCATTAAATGCATATATTTTTTTTAATTTATTCTCTCACAAAATCCAAACTTTTAACTTCAATTCAAAAAATGTATACCTGTAGGGTAGGATATTACAGTGTTGAGATAAATTTAACCCTGAAAGAAAACGACGTCATTTGCAATAAGAGCATCTTTATCCTCTTTCAAACATAATTGCATTTATCTTTATGGCACTTGCAAATGGAATTGCATTGATAAGGGTATCTTACAAATTTGCAAACTTTCAATTATAGAAATAGATGAGAGAATTTTAAATGAATAAAATAATCCAATGCATTCAACTTTTTATTTTATAATAAATTAAATTAAATAAATAAATAATATATATTATATTTATTAATTTGATAAAAAAAATTTAAGTTAATTAAAAATTAATATAAATTTAAATAATATAAATGCAATAACTAATATAATTAATAATATAATTAACAATGTAGTATTGCATTTTCCAATTTTCTCTATTGAATTTTAGTTATATTTTGTAATTCTATATGTCAAATTATTTTGATTATAAATAAAATATTGTATACTTCTCAATTTTCATTAAATTTATCATTATTTTTATCAATGCAATTAATTATTTTTAATATAAATTAATTTTTATAATAAAATCTATTTTATTTGACGATAAATAAAAAATATAACATTTTAAATATAAATAAGAATATAATATATTAAAATATTAATCGGTCTTATAAATTGAAATTTATACCAATTACATGAATGAAATGTGTTTAATGTGACTATAAAATCTACATTTTGCAATTGGAAACCAATTGTAGAGATAATGATTCTAACAACTTAATCTTTCCTTTCCTTTTCTCTTTGGAGATCTTCTTCACTAACAAAACTCAAAATCACAAACTCAAAGTAGAAATTTGAAATTGTTAGAAAATAAAAAAAATTGTTAATTCAATATTCGAATAAAATGACAAGAGAATGGTAGAAAAAATTTGAGGCATATATTTCACACAATATCTTTAAGACAAATTTGCCCCATATCAATAGTGTTTAGAAAAATTCGTGTTTGTCTCCCAAGATATGACAAATATCAAGTAGATATTAAACACACAATACCCATTTTATAGCAAACTGATTATATGTCACTCTTTTTATCATTTTGAGAAGAAAAAGAAGAAGAAGATTTCCCAATAATAGCAAAAATCTAACTTCAAAACTCAAACCAAAAACTCCTATTTATGCTAGATAGAGGAGATATGAGATTAATTGTGATTAATCTCTTTAAAAGCTGCCAATTATATTTTTGTAGCATTCAAATAATGGTGAATTTAATTTTTGAAATATCAGAAAATGAAATTTCAAAAAACAAGAAGTTCAAAAGATAAATCTGGAAAACAATCCACGTGGGCGTGTAGAATCCATACAGGAATGTGAATTAGCTTACATACACTGTAGCATAACGATACGGGTGTGTGAAATTCACACGTGGGTGTTAGAAGCATGACCATGTGAAATAACACTAGAATGTGGAATAAATACTGTGTACACACAACGATATAGTTGTGTGGAATCCACATTGGCGTGCCAGACCTCTAGTCGTGTAGAACGATATGAGAGTGTCGCTTCAATTTTCATAAATAAAAAATGTAAAAATTGAGTTTGATCCGAACCAACATTCATGTACGAAAATCGCGCACCCACGTATTATCCTATTCTGAACTATGAATTTGCATCATCTGCACTTGAGCACGCGAGAGAGAAACTTCTATGCTATTTTATTATCTATCTTACTATATAAACGCAAGTTCAATTTTACATTTTAGTGATGCAGAACAACTCTCACTTTCACTTTTTCTCTTTATATCTCCTTAGAAAAGAATTTATTTTGAATTTTAATTTCTATTCACAAATTTTTCATTTTGAGCATATGAATATATTAATTTATAGTTTTCATGTCAAAAAACACATATTCGGATTTTTTTTTTAAAAAATCGAGTTGTGAGATCTATCTGAATTATGTTCTTAAAATGACTTATAATAATAATTTTTCCATGAGAAATCAAGAATAACAAACTACTCAATGTTTCCTTTCCCAAACTCGGAATAGAGAATCAGAGTCAGTAGATTAACTCAATTTTTCCTTTCCAATGAACTCAAAACGACATCATCTTCTGATGTATTGGTTAGTGCTGTGGAAGCCTCAGTTAAATGACGATGTTTTGGCACTGGGTAGCTACTGTCCCATCCTCCCCGAACGACGCCACTACTTTTCTCTTCGTCCCTTTGCCATAAGCTATAGAGCCCCTTCTCTCATCTTGCCTATTTTCTCCACCATCCAAGCAAAAGATTCATCATCCATGTCACGACAACATCATTGGCTCTGCATTCACAACCATTAACTTCAACAATTTTCTCAAACCAAATAAAGAAAAGATAAATGAAAAATCAGAAAAAAAAACTCCAATCTTACCTTCTACTATGTCGGAACATACATGCAAAGACAGTTGCTCCTAATTTATAGGAACCAGAGAACATGGCGAAACCAAGGAAAAAAGAACAGAGGATGAAAAAGAAATAAGACTTCAATCTTACCTTCTACTGTGCCGGAACATACATGTAAAGTATGTTACACCTAATTTATAGGAACCGGAGAACATGGCGAAACTAAGGAAAAAAGAACAGAGAATGAAAAAGAAATAAGATGGAAAAAAAAAAACAAATAGAAAATGAGGACCTTTTTCTCAGAGGAATTTGCAGCAATCTTCGCGAATGAGCTTTCAGTAAGCTAAGTGAGGGTTTGAAATAG
This sequence comes from Balakata baccata, assembly GCA_949630135.1. NCBI lineage: Eukaryota > Viridiplantae > Streptophyta > Magnoliopsida > Malpighiales > Euphorbiaceae > Balakata > Balakata baccata. The sequence continues at coordinate 17,596 of CATIWF010192119.1, forward strand.
AGAGCTTAACAAAGGCAAAAGACGGAGATATATAGGAAGAGAAAGAAAATGTGGAAAAAGAAAGATTTGGATTTGGTAGAAGAAATCAGAAAAGAGGAGGATAAAACGTGAGATTTATTGAGATCTTTGCATATCTTTGAAGCTGTCCACTTTTGTCTGTTTTTTTTTTTTTTAATTTATTCATATTTGTGGTTCATTAAAATTTTAAAATGATTAGTAGGTAAAGTCTTTGAACCGTTTGTGTTTTTGTTATTTTGGGTAACTATTGTCTTAGATCAGTTATCTATTTCTTATTTAATATGTCTTTTATTTGAAATTTTATTTTTGTGTTGAGCTTTTCGGCTCCACCTTTAGTTTCGACATAATTTTATGCGGTTCTCTCCAAAACTATTATGTCAGCATTTTATTGAAAGTGTCAGTTCCGTGCTTTGACTGTATATACATACATACAGAAAGTTTGAGAATAAGATATAAAATTGAATTGTATTTTTATATATAGATTATTATTATTATATTAGTTGATGTTAATGCAACTTGGCAAACTACGTGCTATTTTTATTGTCAAATCTTTCAATTTATATGTAACAATGTATTATAAATAAATTTATTATAATATTATATTAAAATATTTATATTATATAGATATTTACAGTCAAAGAACCATTATAATAATGCATCTCTTTGATTGATTTTCATTAAAATTTGATATATATGGTAGTTTGACTAAATGCTGTTTTCTGTTCCAAAATGCATTAGGTATTGGAGCACATATATTTTGTCTAAATTTTTCTTCAATTTCTTTTATGTCATTTTTAATAAGTGTGGTATCTATTTGTTGATCGATTTTTCTTATTTTTATTTCATTTGCTAATTGTTTTAAATGTTGTTTTTTATTTTTAATGAGATTCAATTTCTGTATATTATTATCTTGTAACCAATTAACATCTTTTGTTTTTATTGGGAATGAAAATTCAAATATAATT
>CATIWF010192129.1:0-51621 GCA_949630135.1 Balakata baccata
TCGTATCGTATTTGTGTTGACATGTTTAATCCGACACATTATAATCTATATACACATTAACCATACTGTATTATACTAATTTTATAGATTAATCTTGTTAAGTATATTGTGTCATGTTAATCCGTTATTAAGTGAGTCGTATTCATATTTAAATTTTAGACACGATTAGCTTATCGTGTCGTGTCCTTATTGACTCTTATCATGTTATGAGTATATATATCAAGACACGATACAAATATGACCTGTTAACAAGAATTGTCACCCCTAATTGGCCTTCCCCCCTTATATGAAATTCTGACTCCGCCCTGCACATAATATTCATATAATGAAGATATAATATCTGAATATAATTGCAGATTATGTATACCCATTTTTTCAATCTGTAAATTCTATATCTATACATTGCGTAAACCAACAATACATGTAACAGTTACAATCCTGTGGATTTAGCACTCCATTTACTTGAAAGTTCTCTTATTGTATATTTTGTTCCCAATAGCCGTTGTGTTTGTAGGAGAATTAATATATTTTTCAGTGAATTGTTTGTGTATTTTAGATACAACACACAATATCATATAACTATTACATAGCACACATGCAGTATACCTATAACACTGTAAGTATGATGCATTAATTATCTACACTGGATGCTGCAAAAGTAGTTTACATGTATTATAAACATTAAACCGACCATCTGTGCGCAAACCTTGTTTTTTTTTTTTTTTGAAAAGAGAAATAATTTCATTGATTTAAACTAGCAATATATCGATAAAAGTACAAATATAAATCAGTTAAAAACCATATAAGATGAAATAATAAAAAAATTTATGCACCCAAATTATATAGTATAATAAATCGGCTCAATACCTACAAATTTGATAATATTATAGTGAATAGAATACCTATGATGTCAGATCTGCAACATATCGATGATCAGAATCTGATTTGTTATCACTTTTGATTGAATCAAATATATTTTATCTGTATAAATTGTCAAGACAAAAATAAAATGATATAACAAGACAACATAAAATAAAATATTGTAATAAGACGACGGAAAATCAAACACTATAGCAAGACGACGAAATTACAAAAAGTAAAACAAGTAAAAAAAATCTAAATCCATGTAGAATAACTACTTATTTTATAAATAAATTGATAAAAAAAATTGTATATGATAGCCAAAAATTATCCCTTTCTGCTTAAAGAAAATTAATGAATAGAAAAAGAACTAGAGAAAAAATGAGAGGAAAAAGAGGCTAGAGTTTGCCCAACTATTAAATATTAGTGATGCAATATACAAGTAGATACTATACATATAATGATTATTTAACATTTGTTGCTAAAAATTGAAATATATTATGTCTTACTTTTTTTTTTGGGTTAAATATTAGCTGATGTAATCTCTTGGAAATTTCAAATAGTAACTCTTTTTATGCAGATGGAGTTAGAAAACTGGATTTGTGAAAAGAGAATATTTGAGAAATGTCAGTTTTGGAAGATGAAAAAGATGAACTTCCAAACAAATTCCACCCCACTTAGCCTAACTCAAACAGTAAAAGTATTTACTCTTGAGATGATTATGTTTTGAGTTTAAATTATTTTTTTTAGTAGGTGTGATTTTACTGTTATAGCCTATGGAAGACAATGGCTTGCCCATGTTCTCACGATATACTTGATATTTGAATATATTTATGAAATGTCATATTCAATTTTCTAGAAAAAAAAAATCAAAGTAGAATTTAAATTCTAATTCCAAAAACGTTACACTTGACATTTGAATGTATTTACGAGATGTCACATTCAATTTCCAAGAAAAAAAAAAATTCAAAGCGGAATTTAAACCCAAATCCCAAAATATTGTCCGCAAGCAAATTTATCCTTAGAATTTATAAATTTTATATTTCAGAAAAAATAAGAATTTATAAATTTTATTTATTTATTTTGGCGAGGAGTACATTTTAATTTTCACAAGAAAGAAGACGAGAAAGACGGAGACATCTCTCCTTCCTCATTCTCGTTTCACAACTTCTAATTCTCAGGGTCAACCACTTTCTGGTGATTGATGCAAAATTCTTTCACTACAGATTCAGACTATTTTCTTTCTCCTTTTCGATCCCAAGCGACGTCGTTTCCATGGCTTTTCCTGGGAAGAAACTCATCGACGACCCCGATGGTTCGCATTTTTCTTCCTTTTTATTTTCCGTACTCTGGTTTTGACTGATTCTGTTCCTTTTATTCCTGTGAATTCTGTGTTTGAATGCCGAGAAAGTGTAATTGCCTTTTCCTTTCCTTTACTGATATTGTGGAAACTTGGCATATATAATTGTTATTTGAAGATGATCGATTCGGTGACAACTGAGCTGTATGTCTGAAACAGAGAAGACCTTAACGCTTAATGTTGTATTGGTTATGTTTATTTTCCTGCTGTTGATGCACGGATGTGAATGCTAGTTATTATCATTTTCATTTACGAAATGTTTCTTCAGTGATCCAGCAAAATTTAATTGCTCCTTTTTGCATTGTGCGAAATGTGTTTTGGAACCCTGCAACTGACCTAATTTGATGCATTTAACTTAAAGTACGGCCACCAAAATTGATAAATAATGTTCATTGAAATACTTATGCTATTTGTTTACATATCCTGCAGTCCCAGCCCTTGTATTTTATTATTTGTTTACATATCTACAGTCTACATTCCTTGACTAATTTCAAGATTGCTCCCCGAAATATGGGGGTTGCGATATAAAAATCTAAACTATTGGAGTAAATAATGAAGTTTTGAAAATAATCTATTTTGAGGTATTAATATAATCTTTTCCTCATTTTGTGCAAGTCTTTAAGTGTTTTAGTCTCCTTCAATTGTGGTCTTTTGTCAGTATTATAAAAAAAAAAATTGTTGACAGCTACGATGTTGGCATTGATTACTGTGTAGGCATATTGTCTCAAGCTGGTAAATCACTTTGCATTGTCAATGAGTTATTATACGGAAAACAGAACTATTTTGCAACATTTATGCAGAAATGGTACTGGTTATAATGAAACTAATTGTAATTGAAGTTTTTTTTCCTTTAATTTGTATTTTTATGGTTTGTGATTTCAGATGTGGTAACTGAGTTCATTGAGGGTCTATCCGAAACTTATCCTGGACTGCAGTACTTGGATGGTTTTCCAGAGGTGGTTTATTGTTAACAGAATTTATTTATTTATGAATTGAATTGGATGTCTGGACATAAAATTGCTATATGTGTAACATTTTTCTTTTGTGGGGAGATACAGATTAAGGTTGTATTACGTGCTGATGTTTCAAGTGCCACATATAACAAGGTTGCAGTTATATCAGGTTTATGCACAGCAAAGCTTTTGAATGCTACTTTGGTTTAGTGTTGAAACTTCAGTTTTATATCACTTGCTTCATACCTTCTGATATGCAATTTTTGTATACTTTTGTGATGCTGTGATTCATGATTGACATAGAATGTCGAATCCTGTTATGTTTTATTGGAAGCTACACACTTTTAGCTTTAAGTTGCTGCTTCATTAATGTTTCTTTTAAAGAGAAGATGCTATTCCATGTTTATATTCTAATTGCTTATGCCGGCAATTTATTTTCCCCACTGATTTTGACAACAAAACTATTGATTGCATATCCATAATGATGGTTTTGTTGTTCCAAAATTTTTAATGGATTGGAAAGTATACATCATTGAATAGTAGGGGCAGAGGGCTAATGCTCGAAATTTTCATCGTGTATGTTGGGATATAATTTTGTATTTAATATTTTGGAAAAAAAAAATAGTTTTATAAATTTGTTAACAGCGTGGAAGAAATACTGTTTAAACTGTTAAGATATTTTATAAACATCGAAAATCTTGAATGGAAACTCTTTTTGCAATTTAGTATCTTTTTGATCTTTCATTTGAGCCTTGATGGATTTTGTAGATATATATTATGTACGTGGATATGTACCCAGACACATGCATAACTATAAAATTGTTAGGAATCTGAGTCCATGATGTATGACTAGGAGAAGGACTATAATAGTTGAAAGCATGATTGGGATAAAAGAAGAAAAAAGGAAAAAACTAAGAAAAGGAAATTAGAAATATAATGAATGAAATACAGAAGTGAAACATAATTCTTTTTCGTTGTTGACAAACTTAGCGAGAAAATGTGGAAATATGATCAGAGATACAAAATCTGTCGTCATTTTATCATAGAACCAGACCAAATTTTCTAATGAGACTGAAGTTTTCTTATGTAAATATTCCATTATAATAGATACTAGCACTGAGATAAAAGATTTGTTGGGAAAAATGTAAAAATTTCCATCTAATTTTGCATAATCGTAATAATAGATCCTAAGGTTATTGGAAGTAGTTTTTATTTATGTGCATCTTCCACTACAGAAGAAACCAGCAGAGTAAGGTGAGGTAGTAAATTTTTGATTGCTTATGTGCTTATGATGTAGTAGCAGACAAACTCTTTGAACCTTACCATCTTTATGTGATTGCTATTGGCATATGATGAACGCTTGATACTTTGATAGTTTGGTCTTAACATCACTTGCAGGGACCAAATTTTTTTTTCTTGAAATTGAATTAGGTTTTGCATAAATGTTTTGTTATATTGGTCTGTTTGTGCTATAGGTGGAGGAAGTGGACATGAACCTGCTCATGCTGGATTTGTTGGGGAGGGGATGCTCACAGCTGCTATTTGTGGAGATATTTTTGCTTCTCCACAAGTTGATTCAATTCTTGCGGTATGATTTCTTTTTGTTAATTCTCATTCTGAGAATTATATGTGATTCTATCAATTGAGTATATTATTTCTTTTTTTAGATGAATTTGCTATAATGTAATTCAACTTTAGGGAATTCGAGCCGTCACCTGTCCCATGGGGTGTCTTCTGATTGTCAAGGTATTTTTATTCCAAAACAACTTATGAAGTGCAAATATGTAGTGTGTGTAAATGCTGGGTGGTTTTGAAAGGAAGAAGAAAAGAAATTAAAGTAGTACAAGAACGTTGGTGGGCAAATGAAGGATTTGCCTTTCTACGAATTGACTGAAACTATAACCAAAGCTTTCTTACGAGAGCTTTTATTTGTGGATTCATGGTGTTATTGTTTGTTAACAGAATTATACTGGTGATCGTTTAAATTTTGGTTTGGCTGCTGAGCAAGCAAAATCTGAAGGTTATAAAGTGGAGGTGCACTTTAGTTCAAACTTTATTCTCTTTCATTGATTGGATTCATTGCTGAGTAGATCTTAATCAAAGTAATATTGACATTTTCTTTTACAGACTGTAATTGTTGGAGATGATTGTGCTTTACCTCCACCTCGAGGCATAGCTGGACGGCGTGGTCTGGCAGGGACTATCCTAGTTCATAAGGTTCTCTCTCTCTCTCTCTCACACACACACACACACCAGGGATTGGCATGAATGGCAAGATTGGACTATACATACATATATATCTTTTTTTACATGTACATGGAGACACTCAAGCTAGAGATTGGAATGACAACATTTAATTTAGAGACTGGGGATTTTGTGCTTATCTCCCTTTCTCTTCCCTTTGCAAACTTTTTATGTTTTTTCCTGTTTCAGTCATGCAATTATGTACTTAGATCCCTTTTCACCATTTCCTGTAGGTATTTTCTTTATGGATCGATTTTTTCCTTTAAAGATTGGGCTTATTTAGTTGAAATTTTATTTGTTGGTTACCTTTCATCATGCCTGAGGATAAATGATATGATAAATTTGGTATCAACTTATGCAGAAAAAATTCAAAGCTTAAAATGGTTGGGGAAACAAAAGGAGGATTATTTGAGTAGTACAGTGAAGAAGTTGAAGTAGTTATGGACTATATTTTCTAATTTGATTGCTAAAAGAGGATTCCATTTGTTATTTTTTTCCCTAGGATACTGATTTTTTTTTCTTGCTATGTTATAGGATATTCTTTTGGGGAAATTGCAAAAATAAATAAATAAATAAAAGCTCTACCATAAGAGGGTTTTTTCAACACATACACACACACACACACACATATATATATAGAGTATGCTCACATTTTCAATTGCTTTCAATCGATCCTTCATCTGTCTTCCATCCAATTCATTGATAGAATTTCATGCTGGCATTATATATATATATATATATATATATATAATAAGCTCTCACATTTTCAATTGCTTTCAATCGAACCTTCGTTTGTCTTCCATCCAATTCATTGATAGAATTTCACACTGGCATTATGATTATGGGTTTGAATTGCAAGCTCCAACTAATGTGAGGTTTGAATTGATAAAACAAAAAAAGATTGGGTTTAATTGAGAAAGTCTTCATTTGTTGGGGTTTTCTTTGTAGTTGAAAAGTCTTCATTTGTTGGGGTTTTCTTTGTAATTGAAAAACCCCAAATGGATGAATGTATGATGCAGGGGCAAAATTGAAAGCTCTTGAGAATCTTGGGTTTCAAATTGATAGGGAAAAACTATTATGATTTGGATTGATAATATCTGCATATGTAGGAGGATTTTTGTAATCTCCCATATTCTTCTTACTTCCCTGCTTTTGGAAATGTATGAGTTTGCAAAAATCATTTATGATCAAATTTTAATTATTATTTATTTCAATTTAGTGCTTACTTCCTGTAATTAATTTCCCTTCCCTGTATGAAAGGTTGCTGGAGCTGCTGCTGCTGCTGGACTTTCTCTTGACGAGGTTACTGCAGAAGCAAAACGTGCATCTGAAATGGTTGGAACAATGGGGGTTGCATTGTCAGTTTGCACGCAGCCTGGTCAGGTTACTTCAGATCGTTTGGGCCCAGATAAGATGGAACTTGGTCTTGGAATTGTGAGTAACTTCCAGAGAGACATTGCTTTCCTACATCAAAATCTCTATCATTGAATTATGCTTCTTGTACTTTTATCAATAGGAATTAGCTTAAATTAATATATCAGTTTAATTGGAATTTTGAGTAATTTCCAGTGAGGCACTTCTTTCCCACATAATTATCTACATCATTGAATCCTAGTATTCTACTGTTGTTTTATTGTTAAGAATTAGCTTAAATTAATTTATCTTTGATTTTTTTCCTTTTGTTTTTAACTTATAGAAGTAGTAATAAATTATTTTTAGTCATTTCAATTTAAGCATAAATTTTAACATTAGGAAATGTTTTAGTCAATTTTGCATGGAAAAAAGTTAATGTATGTATAAACAATTATCAAAACAAATATAATTAGTTTATATTTTAGTTATTATATTTGATTATATTATTAAATTGTATTATATTTAATTTATATTGAATTATTATATTATATTAAATTATATTTTCTATATAATATTTCACATTTAATTATAGTATTATATTAGAGTTGTATTAGCACCAGAATTCTAGTGCTAGTAAATATGAGATATTTACTTTTTTATTTCTTTCTAAAATTATTTTTATGTATTTTTTTCTCTAGTAATTGATAAACAAAATAATTTTTTAGAAGGAAAAAGGACTAGAAAATAATATATATATATTTTTTTGTTATTGATATTCGAGAGGAATAAAACTCTTCATTTGCTAATTAAAATGGTTTTGTAACTTTTGCACTTATATTTTGGTTGTGTAGTAACTTGGCAATAATTGTTAACAATGTCATATGTCAGGCTAAAATTGACAAAATTAAGAATTGGATAAAATCGAAAAAAACACACAAAAAAGTTAAGCCTTTTTTATCAAGGCAAAAATTAGTTATAATTTTAGTAGATTGCTTGTGGTAGTATGCATATAGTTGATGTCTGTTTTCTTGCTGCACATTTATCGCATATGCTTCCCTTCACTTCAAATTTTTCAATTTCTGCTCCTACGTTTAAAATATGAATAATATTTTCTTGCCCTACCTACTAGCATGGTGAACCTGGTGCTGCTGTGGTTGATCTTCAGCCTGTTCAGGTGGTGGTTTCTCATGTTCTTAAGCAAATCTTGTCACCGGTATGCATTGGAACTCTGGGGTTAGCCCCAAAAATTCACCTATAAGATGTTCATTTTTGATATGAGAAGAAGAAAAAGAAAAAAGAAGGATTACAAGCAATGTATATTATGTTCAATGGATGTGTTATGTAATTGAAGAAATCTTTGAGTTGCTTATTGAAATGGTCATGAAGATGAAAATATTATGGTAATCTAGTACTGATATTGATTGTTGATAGTCATTATGAGACAAAAGAGGTACATTATATTAATAGATTGGTTAACTCTTTTGACATTTCGACATGGTGAGCAGCACCTTGGATATGCAAACTGCCTCCATTTCTTCTTTTGTTTACCTTTCTCCTCGCCCCTAATCCCCCACCTAGATCCTCACTCCTGCTCTTCAAGAGGGAAAAAAAAAAGAGGATTATTGAAAATTTTTGCCTTTCAGATTACAGACTTCTGTCAAACTTGAATTCAGTTGTTATTGAATCAGCATAAGGAGGTATAACTAATCAACTATAATAAGATAATGTCTTTCATTTATAATTATGGGCAAATATTAGGGGTTAGACTGTAATTTACAGTATTTTTTCTTTAATTTGGGGCATTGTTTACAAGATTAATATTATAATATTTTTGCTTCTCCAATTTCTTTTGCCCATCTGATTTGGTTAATTCTAACTGGACAGTCTTGAGACTGGAGTCTCTTTTACTAAGATGCATGCTGAAATGGCAACTGATTGATGTGAAACTGGTTTTACTAACAACTAGCTTACTGTTTATATGGGATGACATTCTTTTCTTTTCTTTTTTTTTCCTTTTTTTTTTTTGCAATATAGCATAGTCATCATGCCACTGTTTGCACGGCAATGATAATATTTGGAGTTTTTATTTCAATGCATTACCTATTAAAAGTATTTGCACGTCTCCCAGATGTTTCTTATTTTTATTTTTTTGGCATTTCCAAAAAATATTTTCTTATTTTGTGAGTCTCGTTAGGTAATGATGGTTCTCTGTTACAAATGGTTTTTATTATTGTCACACAACCAAGTAGAATTGAAACTTTAGGTAATGATAATCTGTAACATGATAATAAGATTTGATGCTTTATTATTTGTTCTATTTAATGCTTCAGGAAACTAACTATGTTCCAATTACGCGTGGTAATAGAGTGGTGCTCATGGTCAATGGGTAAGTTAAATGATTTTCTTTTCATGCTTTAGATTGGAATATATCTTGTGTTGTTTTAGGGGTGGGGGGGCAAATAACTTGTCAAATGAAGCTTCCCTATTTTGTGCAAGTTATCTGATAGCATTTTTAGAATGTGGAGTTCTTCACTTTAGAAATTATAATGCCATATAATTGCTGACATTTTTTTTATTAGTTTCTATCCTCTATATGATCTGGTTCTTTGGAAATATTTGATTATTGACCTTTTTCTATTACTTTCTTATTGCAGACTTGGTGCCACTCCTGTAATGGAGCTGATGATTGCAGCCGGAAAAGCAGTCCCTCAATTGCAGCTGGAGCATGGACTGGCTGTTGATAGAGTGTATACTGGATCATTTATGTCTTCTCTTGATATGGCAGGTCTGATTGTGGTGGAAAGATCATTGTGTTAGTGAACAATATAGTTAACCTCTTATGGTGCTTCTTTCAGGATTTTCCATTTCCATATTGAAGGCAGATGAAGCAATTTTGCAACGTTTGGATGCTCCAACTAAAGCTCCATTCTGGCCTGCTGGAGTTGATGGTTTGTAATAATGTGTCAGCAAATTGCATCTTTGATTTATGTTACTTAAATTTCATTTTTGGATTTTAAGATTTTTTTGGTCATCATCCTTTGATGCTTTAAGCACCATAATTATCTGTATCCTTTTAGTGAAAATATAGGGTCCCCCCTTAAAATTATAACTATCCTTATTGAACCGAATTGAAAAGTCATTAGATATTTTGCATGATTCATTGATTTCAGGAATATCTCTATTTTTAGGTAATCGTCCACCTGCAAAGATTCCTCTTGCACTGCCATTGTCTCGTTCAACAAAGAGTGATGAGGTATTTTCTTGTATATTGTTTATGTTGTTTTTTGATCTCATGAAATGACTCTTATTTTTTGCAAGAGAAGTTACCTGCTATTTGACAGCATTTTGCCACCTTTCTATTGTTTGTTTTATATAAAACTAACATGGGTTTGCCATGATGATAATATTTATTTCAACAGGGAGGTTGAAACATAAAACCTAAAACCACATTACTTAATATGGCATCGCTATCATTTCTAGCTGATAGACTGAGTTCTTTTCATTTTTATTTCTGTTTTTTGCCATTATTTGCTTGAAGTCAATAACATGAAGAATTGGCAGCAAAAATTTCTGTTCAAAAAAAGAACTCATGTTACCAGCATATGGAAATAGAAAATAAAGTTATATATCTATCTGTATTCTGTACAATCAGTAAATTGTTGATACCTTTTATAATTTCATTGCTAGAACCTAGAGTTCTTTACCTGCATTTGGAAATAGAACTTATAAAGTTAATAACATGTCATGATTTACCAAATGCTAGACCTCTTAGGGGATGTTTGGAATTGTTGTTGAGTGTTCTAAAGCATGTTTTGAATTTTTAAATTTAATTGATTGATTTTTTTAATTTTTTATAAACTGCTTTTTTCAAATATGATTCTAGAAAAAAAATCTATTTAGGGAGTGTTTGGGATTGCTTTTTAGTGTCCTCAAAGTTTGTTTTGAATTTTTTTGATTTAATTGATTGATTTTTTTAATTTTTTTATAAACTGCATTTGGAAAAAATAATATATTTACCTGCTTCTACCAAAAGCAGTTTTCAAAACTTAAAAAGATTAAAAATACAAAATTTTTTTCAAAAAGTTTTTTTCCAAAACTCAATCCTAAACAGGCCCTTCCAAATCAAAATTAGTTTTTAAAACTCAAAAAAGTAAAAAATACAAATTTTTTTCCGAAAAGCGTTCTTTCCAAATGCAATACCAAACATGCCCTTAATCAATAATGGAATCTAGAAGATTTTATCAGTAGGTTTTGTCTCTGTATATGAGTAAAGTAAATGCTTTGTGTGTGCACATGGGCAAGTGCTAGAAAAAGAACACAAACAAGATCATAGATTGCAATTTTTTTCAAGTATGAGGAAAATTATGATTTGATTTTGAAGGAGATGTTTGAACTGGTATTTATAAAATGGCAGTTTAAATTTATGGATTTTGCAAGTCTACAACAAGAAATAGACTAGGTTGATGGACAATTTTTATCTATTTTAATATGAAAATAATAATTGTGGTCCGACCTGAATTAAATGAATGAGCTTTTATTTGGCTTAAATGAAGTCAAGATAAATGAGTCACTTAAATTATTAATTAGGGGTAAGTCCAAAAATATAGCGGAGGAGCAAATATAATCTCTCTTGTTTCTTTCTTTTAAATACAAAATTCAACAGGGGACTTCTGAAATTTTGCAGTAGATAAGAGCAGAGAAGTTTTTTCACCCAATCAGATGCCGGTAACTTCTCTTTCAAAGCAAAAGTCAGTGTCTGCTTGATGTTCTCTTGGGACAAGATGCTAAATTTTTCCAAAAAATGACCTTTCAATGATGAGACACTGAATAAATGCTATTAGAAGAGAGTACAATTTCAAACTATGTAATTTAAAGTTAGGAAAAATTACTAAATCATAGACCTTTTCTGCCTCTTTCTCTACTATTTCAAATTTGGGCACTTTGGTCCCTAAAATTTGTTAATGATGCAACATTTTACTTCTTTGTATGATACCATGAATTTTTATTACTCTGGACTCCTTACTGTTTAACATTCAATGCAAATTGGTCCTTGAATTTTTAAATTTTGATTGTACTATTGTTCCTAATTTAATATATTACATAATACTTTTTCCTTCATTATCTTACATTTTCCAATGAGTGTATGACTAATGTGCCTAAACTGGAAACAATGGGGAAACATATATACTAGACTAAACCTTAAAGAGTTTGTTGTAATTTTCTTGTAAAATTGTAAAGAAAAAGGAGGGAGAAGGAGAGAAAAGGGTGTATGCATTCTTGAATAATTACTCTATCATATCTCATTGTACCTCTTTTTTTTTTTAATTAGTCATTGGGTCGGTCACTGCAATTAAATGAACAAGGACATGTCCTTGAGGTGGCTATTGAGGCAGCAGCAAATGTAATTATTGGTCTTAGGGATAGCTTAAATGAATGGGATGGCAAAGCAGGTGATGGTGACTGTGGATCAACGGTGAGTCTATCCTCAAAATCAGTGTTAACCTCCTGATTATCAGTTGGTGTATGACTTTTATGGTTTGATTCATCTCATTGTGTAGATGTATAGGGGTGCAACAGCAATTCTGGAGGACATGAAAAAGTATGAAACTCTGTTCTCTACTATTTACATGTTTTGGTTATTTTATAAGACTAAAATTCTTTTTGGTAAAATGGTGAAAGATCCATGAAAAATATTAATTTTTTATTTGTTTCTGGGTAACCCATTTGATTTTCTTTTGTGACTACCATTTTACTGAATAATGGAACTAGCACACTTGATTTGGATTCCCCTGCATATATTACAGTCTAGTATCATATATCAACAATAAGTGTTTATAGTTTATGAGAAATGGAACAAAGATCTTCCTTTTTATTTTTCTTTTGGTTTCTTAGAAGATTTTTTCTTTTTACTATCTCACATAAATAAGTTTCTCTTTTTCCTAGTTATCCCCTCAATGACGCTGCAGAAACAGTAAATGAAATTGGATCAACTATTAGAAGAGTTATGGGAGGAACAAGTGGGATTTTGTATGTCACTTACTTTGCCACCATTTTCTTTTGATTTCTCATGTCATTTATATTTAGTTAATTAGTCTTTCTATTTACACTTTGGACAGATACAGTATATTTTGTAAGGCAGCATATGCACAGTTGAAAGCTGCCAAAGAGTCAGTTGTCACACCGAAACAATGTGAGATTATGTTCGTAATTGGATTAATTCCAGATACATGTCAGTAATGTGATTATTCTCAGTTATATGTGGCTTTGGTCTAAATCACGCTCTTGAAACAGGGGCTGAAGCACTTCAAGCTTCCATTGCTGCAGTCAGTAAATATGGTGGGGCTAGTGCTGGCTACCGCACAATGTTAGATGCACTCATTCCAGCCTTGGCAGTTCTTAAGGAGGTCTGCAGCAACAGTAGCTGTCTAATGTCTTTAATCTTCAAAGCTGATGTAGCTTGATTTCCTGAACTAATTTTATCTCTACTTCCACAACAGAGGTTAAATGCTGGGGACAATCCCTTGACTGCCTTTGTTCTCTCATCTGAAGTGGCATTTGCAGGAGCAGAATCAACCAAAGACATGCAGGCTCAGGTGATATATTCTGTTTTGTTTTTCCTCATCTCTCTTGATATTCTAATTATTTGTGTTCTCCACCGTTTTTGATACAAAAAGACTGACGCAAATTTGGTTATGGCCAACAATGGTTTGAACTCTTAACTTGATGTTTTGATTTTATTTATCCCACTGTCCATTTGGATGCAAAACCCAATCTCATTTAAACCCTTGGATTCAACCCACCCACCACACTGAGCTCCACACTTCATTTTCTTATTGGTAACAAGTTAAATGAAAAGAAGGTGCCATGCCTGTAACTTTTGCTGGGATTTAATGATAGATTTAAAGCAAAATATGATGATTGTGCATATGTTTGATAAAATAAAACTTAAGTAATATGAATGTAGAAGTTATATAAGTTTGGGACTTTTTTAGTACATGTAATTTTCTAATATTTTGTATTCTAATTTTTACACTGACCTTAGGATTTATGTGTCATACGTATCTCTGTCTTTACCTAAAATTGACTACCATGCTTTTTTGCTTACTAAGTGTTGCTGTTCAAATATGTCTTATTCTTTTCAGTTATATCATTGCAGTTCCCATCCCTTGATAAGAAATTCTAGGTGCCAATTGGCTATCACCTTAAGCATAAAGATTTATTAGTCAAGACAACAATGAAAGATTATATATGTGCATGTATATAAGAAGTTCTATTGAGAAAGAAATGAAGGGAACTACAGATGGACGACGAGGTGTTAAGCAGCATTTGCTTCCTTGATTTCCTAACTTAGCAGTGTTTTAGCTGCTGTAAATGATGCTTGCATCATTGTCCTAACTATAGTATCAATGCATACATGAATAATTTATTGTATAGCATGTCTTACATCAAATGAAAATACTCAATGCAGGCTGGCCGCTCTAGCTATGTCTCTGCAGAGATCTTAGCATCTGTTCCAGATCCAGGAGCAATGGCTGCAGCTTCATGGTACAGAGCAGCTGCTTTAGCTGTCAAGAAGAAATGCGAGTCTCCCAGCAGCTAAATGAACATACTTTTTTTTTTCTGCAATTCATGGTTCTTTTTGGCTGCTGCAGATTTAAAAAAAGGCCAGTTTTTGTAGATGAATTGACTCTGTTACTTGAATTTTCGCATAAAGCTGAGAGAGCAAGTTTTTTAGTCTCAGAATTCCTGTAGAAAAAAAATTGTGAAGTTAGAAGAGCTACAAAAATGCAGATCCCCAAAATTTTCATTATGGCTGTAGCTTCCATACTTTCTAGGATTGATTTTTTTTTTTAAAATCAAATTACAAAATCATCATTTATTGTCTGAAACTTGATTTCTAAGGTCAAAACAATAGTACAATTAAAGCTTCTATTTTTGTTGCTATTTTGACAACTTGAATCAATCCTTGTAATGGGCAGGCTGAAAATAGTAATGTAGGGTAAGGTGAACTGTGTCAAAATTCTCAATTTAATATCATAAGTGAAAGAACAGGCATGTTTGCGCCCGTTTTTGATCGTTCAAGATAAATAAATGACAAGTGAAAATTTTGACATAATTTATGGATATGTGTGCGCCCTACTCCTATAAACGTACTATAATTTCATTTATCACAAGTTGGAGAATAAGGGCTGCTCACGAACTTGTTTTCTAAGATTTTTTTACTTTACCTGTCTCCCCATGCAATCTTAATTCTTGGTTATATATATATATATATATATATATATATATATATATATATATATATATATCCTAGATTACAAATACAGTGCCAAGGTTTATGTGGTAGGCAGCTGTGGGTTTTAGTTTTTCAAAGAACTGAAATTAAACAATTTAGCAAACGAGGAATTTAGTTGGGAAATTTTGTGAAATATTTCGTTGTAATAAATAATAATAGATTTTAAAATATGCAAGTGACAAGTCAAAGTTTTGTGGCATAAGGACTCTTAATGATAAATTTACCGAGAATGTGCTGGATTTACTTTTAGAATAACAACAAAGGGAAGACTATTATTTATTTCTTAGAATTGGCATATTACATTAGAAAAAATTTAAAAATTATATAATTTACCTTTCTGTTTTATAATATTCTATTTATGGATGATAACGGGTAGGGTATCTATAAAAATTGTTCTATCCGAACATATAATTCACTATGTTTAAAAATTTAATGTTAACACCTGAACTTGTCCTAAATCCGATTAACATTATCCATTTAATACCCAAACCAGTTTATTATTAAAAATTTTAAACTAAAATAAAATTCAATCTAATTAAATAATTAAAATTTTTAAAATATAAAAACAATCAATTATAAATTACTACAAAATCAAATAAAATAAATAAACTAAAATATAAAATTTAATTCAACATATTCAAATTAAAATAATTTATCAAATTATTCAAAATAATATTAAAACAATAAAATTATTTATTATTCATTATAATAAAAAAATTATATTTCAATCTCGAAGTCTCATTATATTTGTAATTTCTCAATCTTTAGAAATATATAAAAAATAATTAATTATATCACTACATTTATTAAATTTCAATAGAATAAATTATATATATATATATATATATATATATATATATATATAATCGGTTAGTGGGTAACCGATAGCCTTTACATATACTCTACCTAAATCTATAACGGGTTTACAAATTACTACCCAAATTTATCCTAAAACCCTAATGGGGTTACTCATTAGAGTTTAAACGGGTATGGATAAGCACAGGTACCCGCGAAACCAGTACCCGTTGCCATCCCTAATTGTACTAATATATCAATTTATTAGATTTTATGTTAGAAAGAAGTTAGATTGTGGTGAAATGATAAAGAAAAATTATTATTTATTCTCTAAAGTTTGTTATATTATATTAATACTCCCTGAACAAATGTTCTTTCTGATTAACAGTAAATGTCTTAAAATTTAATAGAATGATTACATAGTTTAATGAAAATAAAATAGATTGGAGTAAATTGTATAATTTTTAAACTTTAGAGAATAATAGTGTAATATGTCAAATCTCAGGAGATAAATAATATTTTTTTCTAGAACAAATTACTAATAATCTTCATGAGGTTTTAGTTTTGATAGATAAAAATAAACTTTTCAAAAACTAAGGAATTGTTTACAATACCAAATTAGACCATAAAAATAATTTAGTTTGACCAATAATTTATGTTCGGTAAAGTAGCTTATTTGAAAAAAAAATAAATTATAATCTCTAAAAAAAGTAAGTTAGTAGAACATGTATTAAAAAAAAAAAATGCTAATAATTTACTATTTTTCTTTTCCTTCTATCTTTACTTTTTTTATCAAATGATATGGTAAATAATAATATAATCATTAAATTATATATAATATAATTATTAAATTATTTAATATGTATATATAATAATAAAATATTAGATGATGAAAGTGGACATATTTATTATATTATAAAAGATATTTAATATAATTTTTTATAATATATAATACGTATATATTATATAATTCATCGGTATTATATATTTAAATATATTTTATATAATATTTTGGATTAATGCAAACATATATTTTTAGGTTCAATCTATGATTTGCTTGGCATATTGGTATGCTAAACTTAATGAACGGTTCAAATTATAAAAGATTCATGCAATGATTGAAGTTGCAAATCAATGAACGGTTTAGATGAAGTGCATATTTATCCAACGGTTTATATGATATTTTTATATATTTTTAGCTAGTATTATCAAACGCTTTTAATTAAATCAGCTATAATTAGTTAGATTATCAGTTACACTTAGATTATCAAGTAAGTATTCTACCAAATAGAGTCTAACAACGTATTTTTTGCAATTTGCCAAATAAGAATGAGATAACCATTAAAAAAAATGAAGGTTTAAATATACTTAGAATACTCCTAATTTATAACATTATTGTTGGAAATTTGAATTTACTGAAAAATAAAAGACAAATTTGGAACAAAATGATTATGATAGGATCCGTCAAGTAACATGTTAGTACATTAAAATTTTTAATCTTTCTGATGATTATTTCAAGACGGCAATTACCAAATAACAGAGTCTATACTATAAATTTTTGAAAAATATGTTGACGCACATTGAAATTAAAATCTAACGAGTATATTTCAGTAATTTGCTCTAAAAGACCAAATATAAAGGAAGAGAAATAGACACAAATAAAGCCGGTTCTGGTTCTGGTTCTGGGTGGTCCCAATGCGCTGCCACAGTAATGCAGTGCATGTGACTGTGGGTGAATAACTGGTTCAGTTTTATTAAATATTCAAGAGAATTTTATACTTTCCAAAGGTTTTTTTTTTTTAATTTTGCGGAGGCCTTTTCATATTTGCATTAACAATTTATCTATTTTCATTTTTATCGATTTTTTTATTTTTTTAAATACGAAAATTAATATGTATTTATTACATTTGTTTATTTAGTTAAAAAAATTACTTTTTTTTTTCTATATTTCAAACATGGATTAAGAATTTAATTAACTTGTATGGCTACTATTATTCTTAAACATGTATTTATTTATTTTTAATCATTATTTAATTAAATTAATTGGAAAAAGAAATATGTAAACTTATATTTAATTACTAAAAGAATATATAAATTTGTATTTAATTAATTTAATTAAGATTATTTTATTTTGGTAAACTTTTGGCTAGATATTTGGTAAACTTTTAATAAATCTTGGATAAACCTTTTTGGTAAACTTTGAGTATTTTTTTGGTAAATATTTGGTAAACTTTTTGGTAAACATTGATTAAATTTTTGCTAAATTTCGGATAAACCTTGAGTAATTTTTAAGTAAATTTTGGTAAATCTTGAGAAAACTTTGTGTAATTTCAACTTTTATTAATTTTTTGGTAAATATTGAGTATAACTTTGAATAAACTT
Source organism: Balakata baccata (assembly GCA_949630135.1). Taxonomy (NCBI): domain Eukaryota; kingdom Viridiplantae; phylum Streptophyta; class Magnoliopsida; order Malpighiales; family Euphorbiaceae; genus Balakata; species Balakata baccata. The sequence continues at coordinate 18,245 of CATIWF010192129.1, forward strand.
TAATGAGTATAACATTTCGATAAACTTTTTTGTAACAATTTTTTTTAATTTTATTGTAAATATCAGGTAAAATTTAGATAATTTTTGAGTAAACCTTTGTAAATCTTGATAAAGCGTTATGCAATTTTAACTTTCATTAATTTTCTTGTAAATATTGGATAAATTTTAGGTATATCTTGAGTAAATTTTAAGTAAATCTTCCATAAATCTTACGCAACTTCAATTTTTATTAATTTTATAATAAACTTTTAATAAACATTTGTTCACCATATTTTTTAAAATATTTTTAGGCACACTGATATTTTTGAAAAAAGCTTTAAAAGATTATACTTTTGTAAATATTTATCCATTTTATTACATTTTTGTAAAATTCCCAATATTTAAAGTAGTAAATAGGAAAATTACTATTTACCTATGTAATTTGACATAATATACTAGTATATCATTGAAGTTTGAAAATTATACAATTTGCCTCCTATAATTTGACATAATACATTATTACCCTTTAGATGTTTGAAAATTATACTATTTATACTAATAAGAAAGAATATCGTCTTTTGTTCAAGGATTACTAGTACAATAAATCAAACTTCGAGGGGGAACTAGTACAATAAATCAAATTTACAGGGGATAATAGTACAATATGTCAAAACTTCAGAGGATAAATAGTATAATTTTCAAACTTCAGGGGTAACTGGTGTATTATGTCAAATAATATGGGGCAAATCATAAGTGAATTTCACTCACGGTCTTCCAATTATATAACTTATAACAACTTAGAACCTGAAAGATTATTTATAACATAAAGATACCTCAATTATCTAACTCGTAACAATTTGGTACCTGAAAAATTATTTGTCACATAAAGGTACCACAATTATATAAATTGTAATAATTCAGTACTTTAAAAATTATTTACAACACAAAAGTACCTCAACTTTTATTTTCTAACTAAATAGCACTTATATTTTCAACTATTAGGGTTCATTTAGCATTGTGTTTGGAAAAAACATTTTTCAGAAAAAAATTGTAATTTTAACTTTTTTTAGTTTTGAAAACTATTTTTGGTAAATACAGATAAATAGATATTTTTTTCAGAAGTATATTTGGAAAAAAAATAATTCATAAAAATTAAAAAAAATTAGTCAATTAAATAAAAAAAATTCAAAACCTACTCTTGGAACACTTAAAAACACTCTTAAACACCCCTTAGTCTCTTTAACAGAAGTATAATATGAAATGTTTAGATAAATTTTAATAAAAATAAAATTAGTTATAATATACCATCAGTAAAATTGAAATTTATCTGATATGAATATTACATCTAATTTTATTTTTATTAAAATTTATTTTATGTGGATATGTTATATTACATTTATGTTAGGGAGACTAATATTCAAATACGGAAATAATATTTAGTTACAAAATAAAATTTGAAGTACTTTTGTGTTACAAAATAAAAATTGAGGTACATTTATGTTACAAATAATCTTTCAGGTACTGAGTTGTTACGAGTTAGATAATTGAGGTACTTTTGTATTACAAATAATATTTCAAGTACCGAGTTGTTACGAGTTATATAATTGGAGGACCGTTAGTGAAATTCACCCGGCAAATCATATATTTTTCAAACTTCATATGGGTATTAGTGTATTGTATTAAACTATAGGGGTAAATAATAATTTTTCCTAGTAAATATCGAAGTTATAAAATCACAAAGTGCACTAAAATATTTCAATTTAGTTCAACATATTTTATTTTGGAAAAATTACTATTTATCCATTGTACTTTGACACAATACACTAGTATCCTATGAGGTTTGAAAAATATACAATTTGCTCCCAATAATTTGACATAATACACTAATACTCTCATAAGATTTTAAAAAAATATATAATATACTAGTAAAAAAGAATATTCTCTTTTGCTTAGGGGGTATTAGTATAGTAAATTAAACTTGCAATTGATACTAGTGAAATATGTCAAAACTTATGGGGATAAATAGTATAATTTTCAAATCTCAAAAGGGTATTAGTGTATTAGGTTAAACTAATATTTTCTTTTATTTTTTGTACAAAAATTACACTCCATATGTCTTAAAAAGTAGAATTTTATTTCATACAAATTAAAAAAAATTAATTGCTATAATTAAGGGTATTATTAAGAATTAAAAATAATATATATATATATGCGGAGCTAGGTTGATAGTTATGGGGTCATGTGACCTCACAACAAAGGTTTAAATAATATTATATATAAAAAAAGAAAAATTTTTATATAGACTCAATCTATCATATTATCCGTAAACTACTTCAACTAATGAGAATAAAATAATTAAATGCATATCAATAAGTGATTGGTTTAGCTCACAAATGATATTGTAGACTGAATTTATCTAAAATTTTTTCATAAAAATATTATAACGAGTGATCCACAAAAAATTGAGAAATTTAGTAACCCTATATATAATTGTTGACAATTATATATCAATTCTTATAATTTTTGTTATTTTCTTTTTTATAATTCCTGGTAGTTATATGATAATTTATATGTATAATCATATAATTGTCAGTAATTATATATATATATATATATGTTATTTTTATATGTATGATAATTTATATGAATAATCATATAATTGTTAATAGTTATATGTATAACCATTTAACTTATGGCAATTATATATATATGTAAAGTAACTCTACAAATATTACTTAACAATTATATGTTGTTAGTGGTGTGTATGTTCTAGTGTATTCACTCTTTTTATATATTAAATGATATACCATAATGGACACATGTATATTTTACATTCATAATAAATAAATATTCAAGTTATTGATTAAATTATGAATGCAGTAGTTAAATATACTACGAAATATACGGTTGTTTGATTATCTACAAAGAATTTATTATCAAGTTGTTGAAAATAATGAAATAAATATATCTAGTAAAAGATAATTTTAAAAATGTTCATAACCAGTATAGAACAATGAGTTAGACATTTATTGAACCTCTAGGTTATGACATTATTTATTTTGAGAAGGAATATCATTTTCCATTATATAATGATATCTAAATAAGCCAGTGAGTTCTTAAAGAGTTAAGGATATCGAATAGTGACGCTTGATAATAACTGCGCAGATAGTACTAGATGTCAACAATTATTATCTTAGTCATAATATATAAGTCTTATATGATTTGAAGTCCTTTTACTAAAGGTGTTAAGATTGTCCTTTCATGGGTAGCTGTGGAGGTGCTCTTGTCTTGTACTGGAATATTCATGCTTGGTAATCTGACTCGTAGTCACCATAGTTAGTTATGTATTGAGATATGAGATTACCAATAGTAGGACTCGTTACCTTGTAGTATCAGGGCAAAATCCTAATGGAGTTGATATTTTGGTTTTGATAAAATAAATTCATGGTCAGTAGAAATATGACTTATTCAATGTAAGATTGAATTATTAATTAGATTAATAATAATAAGTCTTATTTTAATCAGAACGCAAATTATCACTTATTAGAATATTGAGCAATAGGGTTTGATATGTTGTAACTATAATCAATATTGAGATTATAATGAGATGACTTAATATTATAATTTAGATGTCAAATTAATATTTGAGATTTTATCAGTAATTAAAATGAGAATTCCGGAAGGATATTTAATGTATCCGAATATACGAGGAATTTGGAAATTTTGTCCGATATAATATTAATGAGTTAATATTATATTTCTATTTTAATAAAATTATTGACCTTATAAGTCACACCTAAATAAATTATTTGGCTAATCCATATTTAATATGTGGGGAGTAATTTAATTGAAAATTAAATTAGAAATGATCACTTATACTTTTTGAGTTTAATTTTAACTATTTCTTCTATTTATAATTTTAATTAAAGTGTTAATTAAATTTATTATAATTTAATTAAGTTGTTAATTAAATTAATCATAGTAGTATATTAAAATAATTACCATAGTTTATAGAAGAGAAAATTGATTTTATGATTAATGGTGGTAGTTAAAAAATGAGTTATGCAATTGTTGCACCATCATTATATTATAAATTAAATTAAAAAAAAAGATTAACAAAATTTTTTTTTTTCATAACCACCGTCTGCTAACATTTATGAAATGTATTGATTTTTTTTTTTTGACTCTTTTAACTTATTCTCTTCTTCTTCTTCTTAATCTTTATCGCCTGATTCTTCAAGTTTCTCTGGAGCAAAAATTTAGTTTTTGTTTCAAATTTTTCTTTCTCTAATATGGTATGAGTATTAAAAGAAAATATTGAGAAAAAGTTTCTAAAATATTAGTAGCTTATAAAATTTGCAAAAAGAAGATATTTGTGTTCATATATCTTGGACTAGCGAAAGACTTTCATCAATATAACTAAAACTTTTGGTTTTTGTGCTTGGTTTGCACATTTGGTAAACTCAATTCTAAAAGGTTTATCTAAACATTTTTATTTTTCCATTTTCTTTTTAAAAATCATGAGATGATCTTAACAAAATGGATTTTATTCATAAAAGTTACAAAATAAGTTTTGTTAAAAGTTATAGATAAATGCTTAAAGTTAACATGAAAAATGGATTTTCATATCATGCAATATTTGATAGCATGTTTCGGTTAAATTAAAAATTTTTGAAATTTCTAATTTTAACCGAGATCTAGAGCTCCCCTCAATCCAAATATATTTTCCGCTTCCATCAATTGGTATCAGAGCCATCTCATGAATTTTTGCGCAAAATGACTATTTTATGCTAGTAGGCTCGATTTGGTTATGAATGATTTTCTTGTTATTCTTTTAGATTTGATCTATATTTTATATTGCATGTGATGTTTCATGATATTTTTCTTCTTTTTGTTTTGAGTTTTTCAAAGGTGTTATGAGTTTTATTATTTTTATAAATTGGTTTGTAATATTAATATATCTATAATTTATTTTTACTATTATATTGAAGTCATTAGTATGCCAATAAAATATAATATAAAAATTTTCCTTTAGAATATGGAGGCCCGAAATTTTGAGGAGGAGCAATAAGAAATATATGCCCGAAATTTACTAATTTGTGGATGTTAGTAAATTTTTAATTTAGTTAATATGCAAAGTGATACCTTTAAAATTAGGATAAAAGACTACATAATCTTTCCAAATATAATGAATCCAATAAAGATATAAGATGTGTACATTGAGACTTTCCATGGGAGCATTAATATGCAAATTGTTGTATATTAATGATAATGTCAAATAATGTATTTGACTTGTAAAATGGATGGACATCTAGTGTCGCAAAAATATCATTCTGTGAAGTTGAGTGGCAATAGATTGAGTCTATTTATTCTACTGATCTCGCGGGTAGAATTTATTTAATATTTTAGCCCAAGAATGTCATTTTGTGAAGTTGAGGGTTAGTGTATTAGGAGTCAGTTGAAAAGGAACTAAATTGGATTTACAATTTTTATATTTGACAAAAAAAAATTGTCATCTCATTAATATGTTAATATTCCAAGAATGCCACTATGGAAAACTGAGGAATATTAATTAGAGTATTATTGAGATTCAATTTACTCATTAGAAGTTCTTCCTAACAGAACTTCCGTTTCCTACGAGGGGAGTGTATAAGTGGGAGAAACCATTATAATTATGTGTTTAAATTATTTTGGTTAATTGGTTTGACCATTAATATATAATTAAATCGATAAATTTTAACATTTCTACAGTTATTTTTCTTTAATAATATGGCTACACCATCACCATTCCAATCATTGTTGGACCATAATAAACTCACCGGGCCTAATTATGTGGATTGGTTAAGGAACCTTAAGCTGGTGCTTATTTAGCAGTGCTTATGGAATATTGCTAGTAAGCCAAAATCTGCAGCACTTGCTGTTAATGCAAGTGAGGTTGAAAAACAATATTATACAGATTGGGTTGATAAGAACACCCAAGCAAAGTGCTATATACTTGCTTCTATGGAATATAAGCTACAAGAGCAATATAAAAAGATAGAAGCTTTTTATGACATTTTGGAGTTAGTAAAGGAAAGTTATGGTGAGGCTAGTAGGACTACCCGCTTGAACTATTCCAATAAACTATTTCAAATAAAAATGAAATAAGGTCAGGATGTTGGTGAACATGATGGTGAGATGACAAAGTTTATTTACTACCTTAAAGATCTCAATTTCTTCATGGATGTGGAGCTTAAGATAGACCATATTTTAGTATCACTTCCACATTCTTATGGAAATTTTATTTCTAATTTCCATTTGAATAAAGTAGAGTGCACTTTGCAAAAGCTGCAATAAATTTTAGTTTATTACCAAAATACTGTGATTAATCCCCAAAAGAAAGGTAAAAGTATTGGTGGCAACTTCTTCTCACCTAAAGAAAAGGAAGAAAAAGATCACTATAGGAAAGAGTTCCAATCCCTCTTCTTTGCATCCCAAAAAAGATAAGGGGAAGGCAAAAGGCCAGCTTAAGCCAAAGGATGACAAATGAATAAGCTTCCATTGTCAAAAGAATGGTCATTAGAAGAGAAATTATTTGGTTTATCCAAAAAGTTTAGAGAAGACCAAAGGCAAATGGATGATAGGTCCTTCAGGTATTTCTCATCATTTGAATTTAAATGTTGATTTAAATTATGTTTTTTTTAATTCATCATATGTTTGGGTCTTAGACACAGGAGCAACTGCTCATATTTGAGCCTTTGTATAGAATCTAAGGCATAAGAAGTTGTTATATAATTGGGAGTTAAAACTCACTCTTGGTGATGGAGCAAGAGTTGTAGCGGAGCAAATGAGAGATATCTTCATTTTATTAAACTATCATGCAATCTTATTATCAAATGTTTTGTATATTCTTGTTGCCTATAAGAATATTATTTCTGTATCCGCTTTGACAAACAATTAATTATGAATTTTTATTTTGCAAAAATGTGTATTACATTTATTTTAATAATAATCCTATTGGCATTAGAACTAAACATCATGACTTATATTATTTATATTATGATAAGCCTAATAAGATAAATAAAAAAGAGTTATTATTGAGCAACATAAATGACAATTCTAATCAAACTAAGTATGATAATTCCAGTATATCACGAGTTTGGCACTTAAGACTGGTCATATTTCTAATGCAAAAATCCACAAGTTGGTAGACATGGAAATTCTAAAAGATTGACTCTGTTTGTGAGTTATATTTGCAAAGAAAAATGACTAAAGGTTCATTTGCTGGTGAAATGGTACGTGCTAAAAATCTTCTTGAATTAATTCATACTAATGTTTGTGGACCATTTAAGGAAATGGCTTAAGGAGGTTATCGATTCTTCGTTATCTTTATAGATAGTAAGTCTAGATATGAGTATTTGTATTTATTGAAATACAAATATGAAGTCTTTGAAAAGTTCAAAGAGTATAAAGTCGAAGTTGAAAATAAATTAGGAAAGAATATTATAGCACTTCGATCGGATCAAGGTGGTGGATATTCAAGTACTTAATTTAATTATTACCTCAAAGAAAATGGAATTGTCATACAGTTTGCTCCACTAAACACACCTTAATTAAATGGTGTGAGTGAAAGAGAAATAGTACTTTGTTGGACATGGCACGTAGTATGATGAGTTATACTGATTTACCTATTTTCTTCTGGGGATATGCTTTAGAAACAGCTTTATACATTCTTAATAAAGTTCTTTCTAAATATGTGAATATTACTCCATATCAGATATGAACTTATAAAACTTCTATATTATCTCATTTTAAGATATGAGGTTGTTCTACCTATATTAAAAGGAGGCATAACACAGATAAATTAGAGAAACAGTCTACTAAATACCGATTTATTGGATATGCTGCCGCTAGAAATAATTTGGGATATTATTTCTACCTACTTGACGAACAAATTGTTGTTGTGAGTAGAGATGTCAGTTTTTCTTTTTCTTGAGAAGGAAGCAAAGGCGGACATATTGTTTTGGATGAAGAGCCATCTAAAAAACAAATCCAAATGGCTGAACCAATGAAGATTGTTAAGCTGATTGATCCTAACATGACAAAGGATATCACTTCAGCTCCTATGAGGTCAGAAAGAGCTTCACATCCTCCTAGATGGTATGGATTTACTATTGAATATGACCAAGAGTTATTCATATTTGGTAGTAATGATTAACCAGAAGATCTTGTTACTTATGAGGAGGCAATGTCTGACATTGATACTCTTAAATGGCAAGAAGCAATGCAAGCTGAGATAGATTCCATATACTAGAGTCAAGTTTGGGAACTTGTAGACCCGCCAGAAGGAATAGTTCTAATAGGTTGTAAATGAGTTTATAAGCGTAAACTAGATTTTGAAGGGAATGTTGATACTTATAAAGCTAGACTTATAGCAAAGGGGTATCGCTAATGGGAGGGGATTGACTATTAAAAGACATTCTCTCTTATAACCATGCTTGAAGTATTAGAATACTCTTAGCTATTGCATCACACTATGATTATGAGATATGACAGATGAATGTCAAAACTGATTTTCTCAATAGATTTGTTGAAGAAGAAATTTATATGGAACAACCTAAAGGATTTGATTCTAAAGATATTTCCAAAGTGTGCAAGCTTAAGAGATCCATTTATGGTCTTAAGCAAGCTTCAAGGAGCTGAAACAAGCGTTTTGATGAGGCCATAAAGAGTTATGACTTTATTCAAAATCCAAATGAGGCTTGTATATACAAGAAAATTAGTGGGAGCAATATTGCTTTCTTAGCCTTGTATATTGATGATATTCAACCAACATAAATGTCTAGTTATCATCCACGTTCTCCATAAAATACTTGGGAGAAACAGTATACATTCTTGGCATTAAGCTGTATAGAGATAGAGTTAAGAGAATGTTAGGGCTGTTATAAACCCTCTATTTGGAAAAGATCCTAAAAAGATTTGGGATGGAGAATTCCAAAAGATGATTAATACCTATGAGGCATATACTACATCTTTCTAAGGAGATGAGTTCAAAAACTCCTGAAGAAAGAGCACGAATGACTGGCATACCGTATGCTTCAGCCATAGGTAGTCTAATGTATGCTATTGTGTACTAGACCAGACATATCCTTTACTGTTAGCTTGATTAGCGGGTATTAGTCTGATCCAGGTGAAGCGTACTGGACAACAGTCAAGACAATCTTTAAGTACTTGAGAAAGACTAAAGATTTGTTCTTGATTTATGGAGGAGACGATATGAGTATGGTTGGATACACAGATTATGATTTTCAATCCAATAAGAATGAATTGAAGTCTACATCAGGGCATGTGTTTACTCTAAATGGTATAGCAGTAGTATGGAAAAGTTCAAAGCAAAAGACTATTGCTGATTCTACAACAGAGGTTGAATATATAGCAGCCTCAGATGCCGCCAAAGAAGCCGTGTGGCTGAAGAACTTCCTAATGGATTTAGATGTGGTTCTATTTATTCAGAGTGTCATTTCTTTATATTGTGACAATAATGGGGCTATAGCACAGTCTAAGGAACTAAGGTCTCACAAGAACTTCAAACATGTGCTTCGGCATTATCATTTAATTAGAGAAATAGTTGGGCGATGTGATATCTCGGTGCAGAAAATTTCATTAGCTGACAATGCAGTTGATCCATTCACGAAGCCAATGAGACAAGTACAGTTAGACCATCATTTTCATAAGATAGGTCTTAGATATTGTAGTGAATAACACTAGTGCAAGTGAGAGTTTATTATCAGTTGTGTGTATACTTTAATGCATTCATTGCTTTTTATATATTAAATAATATACTACAATGGATACATGTATATTTTACATTTATAATAAATAAATATTCAAGTTATTGATTAAATTACTAATGCAGTAGTTAAATATACTATGAAATATACAATCCATTGATTATCTACAGAGTCATTATTATCAAGTTGTTGATAATAATGAGATAAATGTCTCTAGTAAAATATAATTTTAAAAATGTTGTAACCGGTATAGGACAATGAATTGGATATTCATTGAATCTCTAGGTTATCACATGGTTTATTTTGAGGAGGAATCTCATTCTCCATGATATAATGATATCTAGATAAACCAGTGGGTTCTTAAAGAGTTAAGAGTACCGATAGTGATACCTGATAATAACTACACAGATAGTACTAGATGGCAACAGTTTTATATGACTCGAAATCCTCTGACTTGAGGTGTCAAGATTGTCCTTTTATGGATAGCTGTGGATGTGCTCTTACCTTGTACTAAACTATTCACGTTTGGTAATCCGGTTTATAGTCACCACAGTTAATTATATAGTGAAACATGAGATTACTAATAGTTGGACTTATTACTCTGTAATACTAGGGCAAGATCCTAATGAAGTTAATATTTTGGTTTTGATAAAATAAATTCATAATTAGGAGAAATATGACTTATTCAATGTAAGATTGAAGTATTAATTAGATTAATAATTATAAGTCTTATTTTAATTAGAACGCAAATTATCACTTATTAATATATTGACCAATATGGTTTGACATGCTGTGACCATAATCAATATTAGGATCATAACGAGAGGACTTAATATTATGATTTAGAAGTCAAATTAATATTTGAAATTTTATCGGTAATTAAAAGGAGAATTCCGGAAGGATATTTAATGTAACAGGGTATACAAGGAATTCAGAAATGGTGTCCGATATAATATTAAGAAGTTAATATTATATTTTCATTTTGATAAAATTATTGATCTTATAAGTCATACCCAAATAAATTATTTGACTAGTCCATATTTAAGATATGAGGAGTAATTTAATTGAGAATTAAATTAGAAATGATCGCTTATACTTTTTAAGTAATTACCATAGTATATAAAAAAGAAAATTAATTCTATAATTAATGGTAGTAGTTAAAAAATGAGCTATGTAATTGTTATACTATCATTACATCATAAATCAATTTTTTTTTTTAAAAAAGTTCAACAAATTCTTTTTTTCCATAACCACCGTCTTGCAACATTTATAAAATGTATTGAATTTTTATCTTTTGGCCTCTTTAACTTCTTCTTTCTTATTTTGCTTCTTAATCTTCATCATCTGCTTCTTCAAGTTTCTCTGGAGCAAAATTTTAGTTTTTGTTTTAAAATTTTCTCTCTCTCATATGGTATGAGTATTAAAAGAAAATATTAAAAAACTTTTTTAAAGTGTTAGTAGTTTATAAAATTGGCAATAATGAGATATTTATAATCATACATTTTGGACTAGCAAAGAAGTTTTATCAACGCAACTAAAATTTTTTATTTTTTTGCTTGATTTGCACATTTGCTAAACTCAGTTTTAAAGGGTTTGTCTAAACCTTTTTACTTTTCAATTTTGTTCTTAAAAATTATAGAATGATATTGGCAAAATAGATTTTATTTATAAAGATTACAAAATATATTTTGTTAAAAGTTATAGATAAATACTTAAAATTAACATGAAAAATATTTAATTACATATTTCAATTAAATTAAAAAATTTTAAAATTTCTAATTTTAATCAAAATTTAAAAATATTTTCAATTCAAATATATTTTCCGCTTCCATTGTTATATGTATATAAGCGATCCCATTAGATATATTTTCTAACTCCGCCACTAGAGGCGAAGGCACACTAGTGCCAAGGGAGGCTATAGGTAATTTTTGCTATAAAATATTCTTTCAGTATTTTCAATTTGTTTCATTTTTATATATTCGTACTTTTTTTAATTGTACCTTCTAAGTAAAACTTCTCATTCCGTTACTTATATATATATATATATATAGTAATTTGATATGTTTGATTTGGTGAACTTTTTAAGATTGCTGATAATAATTAAATCGAACTAAATTTGAATTTGGTTCCACTGAACCCTGCTACATGTAAGTGAATATTACAGTGACAGGACAGAAGGATTGAATGCAGAAAAGGAAACAAAGCTATGTACCCAAAAAGACCAATATCCAGACATATTTAATACAAATATCAATGACAAACCCCTATATGCCCCCCGTCTTCCCTACCTACTTAACATGCTATTGTTATCCTAATCACTCCATACTCGCATACCCTTTCTTTCTTTTTTTTCCTTAAATCATTCCCACCTATTAAAACGTTCGTTTTTGAAATAATTTTTGAAATTCTGTTTTTTATTAATTTTACCATATATTTAATTCATAAAATTGAACATATAAATTTTTATTACGGATATGACAGCTGATATGATATTATTAATTAAGTAAAATATTTTTCTTTCCTATATCAACGTTAGAAGATTCTAAGCATGACAATATGAACTAAAAAATAAATTTAAGTAGTTAAGTGGATCAAAAGTCACTGCAATGAGCTAAATGATGAAAACAAACATTTTTAGGACTGGGTATGACTTAAACATTTTCTTAAAAAAATTTTATATAGATTCCATCTATCACGTCATCTCTATAAATTAATCCAATCAGACAAAGATATATAATTAATTATTTTATTCATACAACATATATACATATAACTATGTGATTAAATTAATGATATAGTAGACTGAATCTATCTAATAATTTTTCCATATTTCCTTTTTCTATATTTTTTTTTCTTTTTTTTTTAATTGAAAATGGTAAAAATCAAAGAGAACAAAAGCCAAAATACAAGACTCATAACTAATATGCTCAAATTTATAGAATTGTACTAAAAGCATTATCTATAGAAGAATCATAGAAATAATGAGGTCGTCAGCTTAATGGCAATAGCAAGGGCTCCTTATCCTTACGGGAAGGTCTCATAATTGGGTAAAATGCTTCACTACTACCAAAAAGTTATATATGTGTTTCAAATTGGTATCACTGTGATATTAGAACGATTAATTTTTATTTTTGAACATGGTACTCAAGCAATTTTACAATAAAAATATGTTGATATTAAAACTGAGATCAACTAATAGGTTAGCAACCAACTATGACATATGACACGTCATTACTCATAATGATGAAAAATACCTCTAAATCTTTAAAATTTTAAGAATTTTAAAAGATATTTTTGTTATATTTAGGTGATGATGTATCATATTTACACCAGTTAACAACTAAAATTTTAGCATTTTGGCGTTTGCAGTAGCATATTTTCAAAGAAAATTACTTGGAGTTTATGCTCTGAAACAAAAATTGAAAGCCATTTAATACCAAAGTGATAAAAAAAAAATTGGTATTTTATTCGTCTACATTTTAAACATGATGGCTAACACGAAACAAAGTTGTTCTAATCAACATATGAGAGACTAAATTTATTTTTCTTCTAAATTCAAACAGACTTTTAGTACTATCTCTTGATTGAAAGCTTAAAGATTTCCACCATACTTCCAAACTAATAAATTATCAATAACTGAAACAAAAACAATTTTTTACTTGTACCCGAAAAAAAATTTTTTTTTTACTCTTAATATTCCTTTTTAATCCATTTTTAAAAAAATTCCTTTTACTACTTCGGTTTCAAAAAAAAAAAAAAATCATAACTTACTTTGTTATTAAGAACATATGAGATTGGATTTTGATATGATACGAAAATGCCAAACTACATAATAAATAGCAATATCATGAAATTCCCCACAATTTTTTTTTCCCTTCCGAATCCCGAAGCCAATTATTGGACCAGACCCATACCATTCACGGGTCCACGTATGTTTTTATAATAATAATAATAATAATAATAATAATAATAATAATAATATTATTATTATTATTATTATTATTATTATTGAAGACCATCATGTATGTGTTATAGTTCAAGGGAATTCCAACTCATTTAACATAGAAAATGATTCCACCAGGGCACAAAGAGATGCTTTCATGAATGTATACATGCTTCCAATTAGAGTCTTGAGCATTTTCTTTTTTAATTTACACATAAGTGTTTAGTTTGTTATTTTCGTTCATGAACCAAGATATTAAACCAAAGTGTGTTCCCTGTCATGCTCTTTTCTCCTATGATTTATCATATTTGTGCTAAAGAACTTTTTTTTTCAATTATAGAATAATCTGAATTCACACTAAGTAAACTTATTAAAAAAGTAAAATGATTTTTTATATATGTTAAAGGTGAATTATATTTAATATTCAAACTTAATATCTCTAGTTAAAAAAAAGGAACATTTACCATTTTATTGTTGGGAAAAACAACCAATAAAAATGTAAAAAAAAAAAATCCAAACCAAGAAAATAAGAAAAAATACAAGATTTATTTAGTTCAGCCTTAATTGTCTACATTCAGATAGAGTAATCAATTATTCACTGTATGAGAAAATAACAAATTACAATTCAATAGAACTATAACTTTTTTGAGTTGAACTAAACTTACCAATCAAGAATATAAATATCATTCCAATTAGAAATATTTTTTTAATTAGAAATATCTTTCCTAATCCAAGTTTAAATTCAAGTCTAACTTGAATTCCCACAATTTAAAAATTAATCCCAACAATTTCCACATTTATTTTTGAATTACAATAATCTTATTGGCCTGAATTCCTCAATTACATATACTCGAATCAGAATTTGGTCATGGACCCTAATTTTAAACACGGCCAATATATCATATGTAATTGAAATTAGTCGATGGCGCTATTCAAATCTGGAGAGAGAACTCAATTTTTTCATTTGATCACCGGCAAGTACCACCCATTTAAAATCATCTATATCTTGGAAACTATTCATGCATGCAATCCATTTCCAACTAGTACTAGAGGTATTCACTATATTACCAATTAGATAGTATACCCTTTGATGTAACTTTTCTTTCATCAAGACCACACAACCACGAATAACCCTTAGAATTTCACCTTTAGCATCATAACTAAAACTCTTGAAATCTAACATACTGAGAGAAATTAAATTCTTGTACATCTTTAGCATGTATGCCATGTCCTCTAAAGTTTTCACCACTCCTTTACACATTTTAATTTTTATATTACCAACACCTATAACTTTCACCTTACAATTATTATCCAATTTTAAGGTACTAGTCAACCATTCTTGAAAGTGTATCAAAATAATTCCTCTTAGAGCAAATATAATAAACATAACAAGAATCTAAAAGCCAACTATTATAGGAAGATGCATCATTTCCTTAGGTGATTAAATGGGCATCTTTATCATCCCAAGCAAGAGAAATTAAATTATTTTCTTCAACTTGTTTCTTGCCTTTTCGGTAATCTTTTTTGAAATGTTCATACTCTTTGCATCTAAAGTATTGAATATCATCCAATTTTTTGACTTTACATCTAGACCTACATTACTTAGACCCTCTTGTCATTAGCTTGCCTTCTCTCACTCACACTTTGAGAAACCAATGCTTCACTATCTTTATATTTACTTTTGGCTTTCTTTCAAGTTTCAAAAGATACCAATTGCGTTTGACCAAAATCCATACTCAAATAATCTTTTTACGTAATTAACGAGTCAAAAAAATAAGAGTCAGGAAGTGAGAAAAGAAGCATTAGTGTCTTATCTTCTTACTCAATTTTAACATTAATTTTCTTCAGTTGATCTAAGATTCCATTGAATTCATTCATATGCCCTATCAGATTCTCACTTTCCACCATCCTCAACCTATATAATTTTTGCTTTAGTTGTAATTCATTGGTCAAACTTTTAGCCAAATAATTTTTTTTTTCCAGTTTGTCCTAAATCATTGTTGCAGAATTCTCCTTAATAACTTTATTTATAATGTTATCCCCAATGAAAAGACGTATTGTACTAATACACATTTCCTCAAGCTCTTTCCAATCTTCATTATTCATCTTTTCTGACTTGCCCTTCTCCTTTCCCTTCAACAATTTTGCTAAACCTTGTTTAATTAGAAGATCCTTCACCCTTCGTTGCTACAGAGTAAAATTGCTTTTCCTATCATACTTATCTACTATAAAAGATGATGATGAATTGTCCAACATGCTTATTGAATATTAATCGAAACCAGTTCTGATACTATTTATTGGAAAAAATAACCAATTCACATCAAAATAAAAAAAATATCCAAGCCAAGAAAATAAAAGAGAACACAAGATTTACATGGTTTGATCTTGATTGCTTAGGTCCACATATAGTAATCAATTTTTACTATATGAGAAAATAACAAATTATAATACAATAGAGCTGTATCTCATTTAAGTTGATCAAACCAAAACCTACAATTTATTGTATTTCCCTTCTCATATAAACTAAAAAAATAATTCTCACTTCTCTATAACCCCTAGAGAAAATTGTCAAACCTCCCAAAGATATTTTCTGAAGCCCAAGATACTCAAATAAAAACTTAAACTTGCAAATCCTCAGGTTGCTGTTGTATTTGCTCTCTTAACTTCACACACTTGATGCCTTGAATTTGCTTATATTTATAAATTTCTAAACTTACCAATTAAGAATAAGAATATCATTCCAATTAGAAATATCTTTTCTAATCCAAGTCTTAATGACTTATCCTAATCTATATCTAACTTGGATTCCTACAATTTAAAAATCAATTCCAACATCTATCTCACCTTTTCAAAATATGTTAAAGACCTTTGGTTTTTTTACTTAGAGCGGTTCATTTGGTTATATTAATTTTATTATTAATATAATGCAATTGTTAAAAGGTTTTTTTTTTTTTTTCATTAAGATGCTTTATAAATCTTGGGTTATACAACATGAGGTAACTATTTCATTGTATGAACCATATAAGATGGTAACAAGAGAACTCGAACTTGAGACCTTCCACATTCTCATTGAAAATACCAATCAAATCACCCATTGATTGACTCAATTCTCAAGAGCTAATTGTTATTAATCCCCATATGTACAAATTTGCAAATTAAATGTAGAATTAAAAATCTACCCTTTTCCGTACATTATGGAGCTAATAATCTAATAATTGAGTTCAAAAATTTAACTTTCGTGAATTCTAGTATGCTAAAAATAAATAAATAAAAAACAATTTGACTGATTAAATTAGGCAGTTTTCAGCCCAACGCATTGGTCTCTTGGAGCATACAAGGTGGAGGACATGAATTTATACTTATTCAATAAAATATTGATTTCACCTATTCAACTTAGCTTAATATTGTTATATGTGCTTAGTGCTACTAGATTCATGAATTTAACACCTAAATCTTTCATACTTCAGATTCTAAACTATTGTCAATTATTTTTCCTTTTTATTCTTACAATACATGCAAGTAGACAATTATCTAATTAATCAGATTGGACCTGTAAAATTTAACTTAATGGCACTAGAGATCATGAATTATAAGGTTTCAAATTTGAATTTTCACTCGGATTTCTTATATGAATTTTTTGGCATGAAAAGAATCATAATTTCAAAAAAAAACTTTAAGTAGGTATCTGTATTATAATTTGCCACCTCTCTAAAATATTTTATTCAAATTTTAGGTAAAAGAAGTGAAAGAAATACCCATACATAAAGCCATTTCTTATCTTATCTTGCTTAAGGGGTAAAAAAAATCAGTATACATTAAATATACAGATACTATATGGGACCAGAATTGTAATTCAATATATATATATATATATATAGTAGATAAAAGCAGAAGCAGAAAAAGAGAGAGATCAGAGAGAAAGAGATGGAAGAAGATAATACCAAAAATGATGCATTATACAAAGAATGCCTGAGGAATCATGCAGCCAGCCTAGGCAGTTATGCCACTGACGGCTGCGGAGAATTCACACTCAACGAAGCCGCTCCTTCGAGGCTCCATTGCGGTGCTTGTGGCTGCCACCGCAACTTCCACCGCAAGGTCACATGCTCCGGCAGCCGCAACATCCGCCCTGTGACCACCGTAATGGATATGATGGACTACTCCGACGGCGGCGGCAGGAGTACTGGCGGAAAGACAAAAAGGTTCAGAACGAAGTTTACGGTGGAGCAGAAAGAGAAGATGATGGCATTTGCGGAGAAGTTAGGGTGGAAATTGCAGAGAAAAGATGGTGAGGAAGATGAAGTAGAGAGATTCTGTAGAGGAGTTGGGGTTAGTAGACAGGTTTTTAAAGTTTGGATGCATAATCATAAGAATTCTTCTTCCTCTTCTTCTACTGGAAATGCGTCTTCCCTTACCACCGATCAGTAAGGCACACCAGCAATTTTCTTTACTTCTAATTAATTTTAGATTTTTTTTTCTGGTATATGAAATTAGTCGGACATGAGCTTGTTGGAAAGATCCCCAAACACTTTATTTATGGGTTATGTCAATTAATCTACAACCTTTTTATCAATTTTGGTTATAATTTATTTATTTTTTCATAAAAAAATTGGTTCATTTTGTGAATTTTTCTTTTTCAACAAAAACAATTCTGCTAAGATAAATGTATGCATGTGTATTTTGTTATGTTTTCTTTTGGGTATTCAAGATTTAGATTCATACTATCGTGCTTAGGAATTTTCACAAACCTCCATTTTTTTTTCACTTTCTAGATCGAATTTTCTGAATTCGATTAAATTTAGATCCGTCAAAATTCAGACAAAATTTGCATTATATATATAGATTTCCAATTTTTAAATTGATACGAGTCTTAATAATAAACTTAAAGCAAGTTAGAGATAGAGTCAAAAATAATTTAACGATTGATTATTGGTTAAATTGCATGAAACTATAGGGAGAGGTTTAACCGAGGGGGCCCCTTCATATATAGAATGACTTTTATAAACTAAAACCGAGAGGGAAGTTTGCACAAAAAGGAGATTGATCTTAAACTTGTTACTTTTTGGTCAAATTGAAAGAAAACCTTAAACTAGTAGGTGAGTGTGAATCATTAAACTATCTAATGCTTTTGCTAGTAGTATGAGCATACACTCACTTGTTGTGCACTACTTTTATATAATCCGAAAATGTGTTCATAAACCGTCCAATCTATCTACACTCAACCAATCCGAATAAATTCGTAATTAAATTGTGGTTTTAAAAATATAGTGGATTGTGTTCGTTTTGTATTTTTCTCAAACTACATTTTGTGGATTAGATTAAATTTTTTGTATTTCAATCCACAAACCAACCTACTAGTTTTATTTTTTTACTCTAATTTCTTTTATTACCAATTATATGTTTTGGAATTTATAATTTATTCTAATTTTATTGTGCAATATTGGTAAACTAATTTAGGTGTAATTTATTACAAAATAATCTAATTTATAATAAGTGTAATTAAAGGGGACACAATCGATTTATAGAGGTTTGACCCTCTTGGCCTACTTTTCTCCCTAACCTCAATTGAGAATTTTAATCCACTATTAATCTATTTCAAGGTGTAGATTGAAACCTTACAAATTTAAACAAGCTACCCAAGTATTTCAACACAAGACTCACACTTAAACTCTTACAAGAGTTTCAATTTCCAACCCAATTCACTCAATCCCACTATTGAACTATTGATTGCAATAAAGAAATTACTCAACAACCCAAAGAACTCAAGAACACTTAAGCTCTTAAAGAAATACAATATAGAAATAAGTGAGAGAAAGAGAAATAACCAAAAGAATTAATGCACAATAATGATTGAAAGTAATTTGCACTTAATTAATTGTTCTCTAACTTCATACAGTCATAAATGTGAAGTATTTATACTCCCTTGTAGTATTGTGGTCGTTAAGGTGCATTTATTGCATTTATAGCCATTTAAGTACCTCATTAATGATATATATACTCAGATTCACGGTTATAACACATATATTCACGGTCATGAAGCATCTTAGCACTTAAAAATTGACTTTTTCGCTTCATTGTCATGGTCGTGAATCTTTCTTTCACGGTCATGAAAGACTCATTCACAGCCATGAATCTTGGCTTGTGAAGGCTGGCCGTGAAGGCTTCTGAATCAATTAACTCGTTTCGGACAAGGCTTTCATAGTCATGACAAAATCTTTTACGGTCATAAGCTTTTCATGGTCATGACATAATCTTTCACGGTTATGAACTTTTTTATGGTCATGAATCCTGATGGTGAAACATAGCCTTTGTGGTCATGACAAAATCATTCATGGTCATGAAGTCTAGTGGTAAAGCCTTTCTTTTCAAGTCTTTCATGATCCAATATTGATTTCCAAAGCTTTTTAAGTGTTTGACTTGATTATAATTTACCTATTTAAGATTTAAATACTTGAAATAATTAAATCTCGTTGCATAATTATTTGTGATCATCAAAATAACAGAAATGCCCTTAAGATTCAACAATTTCCTTTTTTTTATGGTGACAAATAATTAAGCAATGTGGCTAAGGAGAGAAAAAATTTCTCCTCAACAAATGCATATAAATAATAACATTTGAAGTAAATAAACAAGCCATAATATTCAAGCACATAGAATCAAGACATTTAAGCCAAATAGAATAAATGCCAACATCATTATATCCAAATTTTCATATCATATAAATCTTAGCAAAATAGGCATTGACAAAAATATAGGCCACATATACAATAGATTAGCATGTTAGCATATTTGTATGATTAGCATATTAGCTATATGTCCAAATTCTCCCTTTTTAGCACCAACAAAAAGAACCAAAGCTAAGAGGAAGAAATGGGTACATGCAAACAAAATGTAAATGTGTTCCATAATTAGTTAAGTACAATTATCAAGTGTTTTTTTCCAAAAGCAAGAAAAAGATAGATGGTCAACCGATTGTAATCAAAAAATTATTAAGTGGGACTAAAAATAAATGTATGATTATCATCATCAAACATCAAATAACACTTAAGGTTTAAAATATTGCAAAAAATTAAGGAATATCACAAAAAAACTACCATCCAACATGTTGATTTATCTTTTAATAAAGTTCAATTTTTCCTCACAAAGAGGTTTAGTAAAAATAACAGGT
This sequence comes from Balakata baccata, assembly GCA_949630135.1. Lineage (NCBI taxonomy): Eukaryota > Viridiplantae > Streptophyta > Magnoliopsida > Malpighiales > Euphorbiaceae > Balakata > Balakata baccata. The sequence goes on from CATIWF010192129.1 coordinate 39,105, forward strand.
TGGTTGGTGGTATTAAAAAATTCAAGTACATTACATTTGTTTACATGATCACACAAGAAATGATATCTAATGTTTATATGTTTGCTCCTTGAATATTGAATTAGACTCTTACAAATATTAATAGCACTCGTATTATCACATTTAGTAGGAATATTATTAAGATTCAATACAAAATCCTTAAGTTGTTTAATCTATAATACTTGAGTACAATAACAACCGACAGTAACATATTCGGCTTCCGCGGTAGATAATGCCATATAATTTTATTTCTTGCTAAACTAAGAAACAAGAGAGTTTCTCAAAATTGACAAGTACCCAAAGTACTTTTTCTATCAAGAATACTCCTGACATAATCTGCATCCGAATAAGCTATAAGATCAAATGACATGCACTTAGGATACCATAAGCCTAACTGTTGTGTGCTAATTAAATACTTCAAAAATCTTTTTAACAGCATGCAAATGAGACTCTCTGGACAAGATTGAAAATGTGCATATAAACATATGACATATATAATATCAAGTCTACTTGCAGTAAGATAAAGAAGACTATCAATCATATCTTTATATTTCTTTTCATCCACTTGCTTGTCGTTCTCATCTTTGTCAAGCTTGATGGTGGTGCTCATAGGAATCTTTCTTGCCTTAGCTTCGTCCCTCCCAAATCTTTTGAGCAAATCCTTGATGTACTTAGATTGATTGATAAATATCACATTTAGACATTGTTTAATTTGGAGTCCAAGGAAGAACTTAAACTCCCCCATCATACTTATCTCAAACTCACTTTACATACACTTAGAGAATTCTTCACATAAGCATTCATTAGTAGCACCAAATATAATATCATCCACATAGATTTTCACAATGCGAATGTCATGTTTATGTCTTTTAATGAAAAGAGCTGTATCAACTCTGTCTTTTGAAAATCTATGTTGTAAAAGAAAATTACTTAATCTTTCATACCAAGCTCTAGGGGCTTGTTTCAAGCCATATAAAGCATTGGTAAGTTCAAAAACATGATTTGAAAGATCATGTTGCTCAAAACCCGGAGATTGTTCAACATAAACTTCCTTTTCAATATAACCAATAAGAAAAACACTTTTAACATGCATTTTATATAACTTAAAATCCATGTATGATGCAAATGTAAGCAACATTCTAATAGCTTCCAACCTTGCAACGGGGGCAAAGGTCCCATTATAGTCTATTCCTTCTTCTTGGTTATAGCTTTTAGCCATTAACCTTGCTTATTCCTAGTAATGACACCATTTTCATCAAGTTTATTTCTAAATGCCCACTTAGTGCCAATAATAGGATAATTCTTAGGTCTGAGGACTAAAGTCCATATCTTGTTTCTTTCAAATTGGTTGAGTTCTTCTTACATAGCAAGCACCTAACTGTTATCACACAAAGCATCATCAACATGCATGTTTAGGTTCAATTTGAGAGATAAAGGCTAGACTATTAAGATGCTTAAGAGAGTGTCTAGTAGTTACCCCTTTTGATGTCTCTCTAATGATGAGGTCTTTGTGATGGTCTTTCTTGAATTGCCACTTCTTAGGTACACCTTCATGATTTTGAATTTGAGGTACCATTGATGCATCTCCAACTTCATCCTTGGAAGGATCAACTACTACTATCTCTTGACAATCATTTAGAGGTTGGCTTTAATCATTAGTTTCTTGTTATTGAATTGGCTCTTCAAATAAACCTACATCATCATCAACAACAACTATCCTTCTCAGCTCAAGGGGGTTAAATTCATCAAATACAACATGCATAGATTCTTCAACAATTAAGATTCCTTTATTAAAGACTCTATAAGACTTGCCAGAGTTTGCATAGCTAAGGAAGATACCCCCATCAGTTCTAGCATCAAATTTTCCAAGATTATCCTTAGTATTTAATATCAAGCACTCGTATCCAAATACTCTTAGTTATGAAATTTTAGGCTTTCTACCTTTCCATAGCCCATAAGGAGTTTTGTTTAATAACGGTCTTATGAAAAATCTATTTGAAATGTAGCATTCAGTATTAACGGCTTCGGCCCAAAATTACTTTGGAAGATTATACTCATTGAGCATAGTTTTAGCCATCTCAACCAATGTCATATTTTTACTTTCAATAATCTCATTTTGTTGAGGTGTTCTTGAGGAAGAAAAGTTATGATTAATGTCTATTTCAAAAAAAAAAAGAACTTAAAAGAATTATTTTCAAATTCTTTTCCGTGATCACTCCTAATAGAAGAGATCTTAAAACTTTTTTCATTTTGAATACGTTTTGTAAGAACTTTAAAGCATTAAAACTATCATCCTTATGAGCAAGAAAGGATACCCAATTAAATCTAGAGTAATCATCTACAATCACATATGCATAATGCATTCCACCAAGGCTAGCAATTCTACAAGGTCCAAACAAATCCATATGCAATAATTGAAGGGGTTTGGTAATACTTACCTTGTTCTTTGGTTTGAAGGAGCTTTTTACTTGTTTTCCCATTTGACATGCTCCACAATCCTTGTCCTTTTGAAATTTGAACTTAGGTAAGCCAATGACTCATTCATATTTGCTTGGATCTCCAATGAGCTCCATGCTAATATGTTCAAGTCTTCTATGCCAAACTCATATGTCATCCTTAGTGGCTATAAAACACTTAACACCTTGATTAGCCAAGGTGGTGAGATCAATTGAGTACACATTGTTAACCCTTTCACCATTAAAAATAACTTTATTATCCGAAATTTGGTTTACAAAGCATTTAAAATGTTCAAAGGTTACACTATGTCCCTTATCACACAATTGACTAACACTAAGCAAATTGTGTTTCAAACCATTAAGCAAAAGAATGTCCTCAATAAGAGTTTGAGCCTTTCTTACCAACTTGACTAATGCCAATAATCTTACCTTTGGCATTGTCTCTAAATGTTACCTTGCCACCTTTCTTCATCTCTAAATGAGTAAATAGGTTGGCATTCTTGGTCATGTACCTTGAACATCCACTATCTAGATACCACTTGTGTTCATTCATAGTGGATTTCAAGTATACCTACAAAAATAGAAATTATTTAAGTTTAGGTACCCAAATGTAGTTAGGTCCTTAGGGGTTAGCATTGGAAAGATACAAATGAGCCTTCCTTATCAAACATCTCATATTAATATGTCCATGTGCACCACAATAATGGCATATAGCATGAAGTGCATGTCCCTTCCTTTGAAAACCATGAAAACTATATGAATGGGTTTAATTATGTCTCCTAAAAGGAGGTCCTCTATTTTCTTTGGCTCTTGGGCCATTGGCATTGTTGCTATTGAACCTCTTAGGTCCTTTTGCTCTTAAACTAGTTCATTATAAGTCTTAGTGATAGGCATACTTAGACTTTTGGTTTTTGAAGTACTAGCATGCCAATTGCTAAACCCAATTCCATTTTTAGATTGAGAATGGGTGGAATTAATAGCTATCATCTCATCAATGATTTCCTTGCCCTTACTGAATCTAGAAATAGAATTGTTGAGGCTACTAACTTCTTTTTTTAATGATGCATTCTTGTAATAGCTATCATCACATCAAAGATTTTCTTCCCTTTATTGAATTTAGAAATAGAATTCTTGAGACTACTAACTTTTTTTTTTTCTAATGACACATTCTTCTCAACAAGTTTGGCAAGATCATTTAAAAACTTATCCTTAGTAGAATTGCATTCATCTAAAGATTTAGTTAACTCTTTATTAAAAGTTATTGATTTCTCAAGTTCTCCTTCTAAAGTTTTGACTACCTCTTTAAATGAATTAATTCTATAAAAATATTTTTCACATTTATGCATAAGTTTTTCAATAACATGCATCATGTCATCATCACTAAGAACAAGAACAAGTTCTTGAGTTACTTCATTCGTGGAAGGCTCTTCAACTGCCATAAAGCAAAGGTCGGCAACTTCATCACCCGAATCTCCATCACTAGAACCAGAGTCATCCCAAGTAGCTTTAAAAGCTTTCCTCGTCTCTTCTTATCCTTTTTGTAGCACTTCTTCAATCTTGGGCACTCCAATTTAATGTGTCTGGGCTTGTTGCACTCATAGCAAATAAGATGATCTTTCTTGCTTGAGTTTTGCTTCTTAAAGGCCTTTTCCCTCTTCTTCTTCTTCTTCTTCTTCATGATGAGATTCTTGACTTTTCTAGAAATCATAGCTAAGTCATCATCACTTGAATCACTCTTACTTGCCTCTTTGCTAGCCTTGAGAGCAATTCTCTTATCTTTCTTTGTCTTCTCATCTTCATTCATTTGAGACATTTTGATCTCATGAGTGATAAGCTTTCCCAACAACTCATCCATAGGAAGCTTTGAAATATCATTTGATTCTTCAATTAAAGAAATTCTAGCTTCCTATTGCCTTTGAGGTAAGCTTATAAGGATCTTGTTGTTGATTTCTTTAAGAGAGTAACTATTGCCAAGCTTTCTTATGGAGTTGATGAGTTTGATAAGCCTACTGTACATGTCACTCACCTTTTCATTAGGCTTCATATCAAACAACTCATACTCCCTACAAAGCATTTGTAGCTTCTTGCTTCTAACTTGATTCTTTCCCTCATGCTTCGTTCTTATAGCATTCCAAATTTCTTTTGCGGACCTCAAATGTTCAATTCCATTGTATTCTTCTTTACTTAAAGCACAATAGAGAATGTTGATGGCCTTCTTGTTTCTCAAATTTGCTTCGGTTTCCTCTTTAGTTCACTTGCTTCTTAAAAGAGTCTCTTCCTTACCACTTTCATCATTTCCCATAGGTTAAGTCCACCCTTTGTCAATGATATTCCAAATATTGACATCTTCACTATCCAAGAACATCTCCATCTTGTTCTTCCAATAGGCATAATTGGTTTCAGCAAAGAATTGAGGTCATGTATAGCTTGGTCCATGAACATTAGGAACTTGACTTATGGAGGCCATGATTTTTACTCCAAGATGATTAAATCTTCAATGAAAAAGACCTTACTCTAATACCCAATGAAATACCTCAAGTACCAAGAAAGGGGGTGGATTTTTGAATTGAATGGAAAATAAAATTTGAGCAATAAGGGACAAACGAACATAATCGATCTATAGAGGTTTGGCTCTTTTAGCCTACTCCTCTCCTCAAGATCAGTTGAGAGATTTCATCCACTATCAATCTATTTCAAGATGTAGATTAAACTCTTACAAGCTTAAACAAGCTATCCAAGTGTTTTGGCATAAAACTCACACTTAAACCTTTACAAGAATCTCAATCTCTAACCCAATACACTCAATCTCACTATTGAGCTATTGATTGCAAAAAAGAAATCACTCAAGAACACCTGAGCTCTTAAAAAAATACAATGTAAAAGTAAGTGAGAGAAAAAAAGGTAGCTAAAAAAATTAATGCATAATAATGATTGGAAGTAATTTGCAATTGATCAATTATTCTCTAACCCCATACAGTCATAAATTTGAAATATTTATACACTCTTGAAGTATTGTAGAATAATTATTGACCTCAATCATTAATGATGTATATGCCTAGATTTATGGTCATGCACATCTCTTCACGGTCATAAAGCATTTTGGCACTTGAAAATTGAGTTTCCTACTTGACTATCATGGTCATGAATCTTTCTTTCATAGTCATGAAAGACCCATTCACGGCCATGAATCTTGGCTTAGTGGTGAAGGGTGGATGTGAAGGCTTTTGGATCAATTTGTTCGTCTTAGATAAGATTTTCATAGTCGTGATAAAATCTTTCACAGTCATTAACTTTTTCATGATCATGACATAATCTTTCACGGTCATGAATCCTGATACTAAATTCTAATCTTCATGGTCATGACAGAATCCTTCATGGTGGTGAAGCCTTCCATTTCAGGCCTTTTATGATCCAATATTGATTTCCAAAGCTCTTTAAGTGTTTAACTTGATTATAATTTACTTATTTAAGACTTAAACATTTGAAATAATTAAATATCATTGCAAACTTATTTGTGATCATCAAAATGATAAAAATGCCCCTCAAAGTTTAACAAAAATAATTATAATTTAATTATTTCAAATGTTTAAGTCTTAAATAAGTAAATTATTAAGTAATTTATGTAGTGAATTAAAATTTTTTGAGATATTATTGATATTTGCGAAACATTATTATCATTATTAAACAAAATCAAAAAGTATATATAAAAAAAAATTAAACCGCAAAGTGATCCGATCCAATCCAATCCGCAATTGTGGTTTGAATTGGATTGTATAGAAAATTTTATAAAATTACCGAAAAGCGCCTAACTATTTACATAATTACCGGGGATTAATGTTTTTTCTAATTTTATTGAAAATGCGTGAAAATATTTACAATAGTACCTAAATCTAAAACTAACTGCAAACAGTGTCAAGGCAATATGTCTCGAAAATACTTTTAGTATACCTTGGATATATTTTCACCAAAAGCCACAAAAGAAGAAGAATTGAATCGAATCGAATTTCAAAAGTATCACAAATTATCAAACTAGTAGCATTAAATTCATTTTGAGCATAGACTAACTACCTAGATGATATATCTCAGGAATACATTTGGTACACTTTGGTTCAATTTTCACAAAAAAAAAAAAGAAAGAAAGAAGAAGAAGAAGAAATGAATTGAATTGAATCTAATTTCAAAAACATCACAAAATCTCAAACTAACTAATTACCCAGACGGTATATCTTGGGCATACCTTCGATATACTTTGGACATACCTTGGTGTCTTTGTTCAATTTTCACCAAAAAATACAAAGGAAGAAGAAGAAGAAAAAAAAGAATAGAATTGAACTGAACTGAATCCAAATTCAAAATATCACAAAATCTCAAACTAACAGTATTCAATTCATTGTTGAGCATTGATTGATTGCCCAAATGGTATAATATTTTCGATCTTCCTTGGGAATACCTTAGGTATACCTTGATAATTCTTTGAGAATTTCCTAGAAAGAATTCTCTATAGATACCTTCGGTATACCTTTTGGAATTCCATAATAATACCTTAGGAATACCTCGAGTATATTTTAGGCATACTTTATTGAATTAAATTGAACTGAACTGAATCCAAATTCAAAATATCACAAAATCACAAACTAATAGTATTTAATTCATTGTTGAGCATTGACTGATTGCCCAAACGATATAATATTTTCGGTCTTCCTTGGGAATACCTTGATAATTTTTTGAGAATTCCCTAGAAAGAATTCTCTATGGATACCTTCGGTATACCTTTGGGAATTCCGTAATAATACCTTAGAAATACCTCTAGTATATTTTAGGCATACTTTAGTAATTTTCATAAAAAAAGAACAAAGAATAAGAAGAACAAAATAGAATTCAATCCAGAATTAAAAAAATCAAAAAATTCTCAAAATAACATAGTCAATTCAAATTCAAATTCAAATTGAGCAGCAGATTCAATTTAACAAAAAAAAATCAATAATTACAGCAGTATTATCATAAATTTATCAAATCTAAATATATTCTCCAACCTAATTGCTACAAACGTTGATGTCGTTACCGTCGAATATCGTTCCAGCAACTGGACATTGTCGCTATTATCGTTGTAGTAGTTTTTTCTACCTACAAACATTATTGTTGTCGTGATATTTCAGGTAGGGCAAGAAAAGCGAACAAAACATAAAAAAAAAAATTAGGCACAAAAGAAATTGATTTCGGTAAAAATAAATAGAGAGAAAAACGCATGTAATTTTTGAAAAGAGAAGTTAAAAATCAGTAAACGGCAAAAATTCCTCTTTTACATATTCGTGTGTTGGATTAGATAGAGAAATTTTCAATCCATAAATTGTGGATTAGATTGAATGTTATGCCTAATTTGCACGAAACCGATATGTGAACACTTCTATAATCCACATAATTAAGTAAGTTTAATTAATCAATTTCAATTAAATCAAATGAACTTTAATTTAAGTTCAATTTGATAAATTACAAGTTCAATAAATGAGTTTTTGTTTAATCAATTAAAATTCAATTTAATGACTTTAAGTTCAGTTAATCAATTGAAAGCCAATTTAATTAAAGTTCAATATAAACTCAATTTAACAAATTTAAGTTCAAATGTTCTATTAAGTATTTGAACCCAATATAATCTAATTATGTTAAATTAATTAATTGAAGTTTAATTTTATTTTAAATTGATCAATTTATATTATGAGTGGTACCGGGTTGGGTTCGACACATAGTTCTCTATCCTTACCTCTTATCTTGAAAAATCTACCTTGTCCTCATCCTCATTTTTGCCATGCTTTCAGCCAAAAAAAAATTTATAGATGTCCATCCCCAATCCCAACAGAGATGAAAATCTCTGATCCTGACCTGATCTCCAATTTTATTAAATTTTTTATTTTATTTTCATACTAAAAATATTTTTTATTTTTATTATTTTAATTAATTAGTAAATTATATATATTTTAAATAAAAAACTACTTTTACTTTAAATAAATATCATATTTTTATTTTATTATTTTAAAAAATTATTAATTATATAAAAATAAATAAATAATTTATTAGGATGGAGAACATACATATTGTCTCCGCCACAAAAGTCCAACCCAAATTTATGTTTAACTAGTAAATTTGAACTCCGATTTCAATTGATCAATTTCTATTTAGTCAATTAAATTTCAATTAACCTATTAAATCTCAATTAATCAATTAATTTCTATTTAGGATCCTCTCTTGAGCCATGACAAATTCATGATACATTTGCACTTGCAATGAATCTTGAACAGAAAAAGGAAATTAATATTATACATAGATGAGAACATTTCTGTTAATGACAGTTGTTATGTTGGTCTAAGATAGATAGCTTTTTTTTTTTTTCTATTATTCTTCCATCAATTTTTAATGTCCCCTCTGACTCATATTATGAAGTCAACTTCTACTTCCAACTCTAAATTCATGAACCTAACTCACTTTAACTTCTTATTAATTAATATATGTGTTTTAAGTATCATTAGCCCACATTTAATCTACTCTATCTTACTCCTCTAACATGTGATTATCATTATATTTTTTCAGTTGTATATATTTATACGGTCCTGGCTAGCTCCTTAATATTTTTTTTTTTTTATCTATTTAGCCCTCTGTATTTAATTTTAGGTCTATTCGATTATCTATTAATTTTGTGAAATATTATATTTGACACATTCCGATCAATTACAAATATACTATTCACTTCACCGAATAAAAAATTAAATGCAATGTTTTACAAAACAAACAGTTGGCAAGATAAACAAAAAAAAAATCAAATACAAATAATTAAATGGACTAAAAAATTAGAGAGCAAAATGACAAGACGAGACAATTATAGAAGATTGTAACTTTAAATTAAAGAGAACACTTTATCTCTTAATAGATCTATTTTTTTTTTTTTGTTTATCTTGCTAACTGTTTGTTTTGTAAAACATTGCATTTAACTTTTTATTTGGTGAAGTGAATAGTATATTTGTAATTGATCGGAAGGTGTCAAATATAATATTTCACAAAATTAACAGATAATCGAATAGACCTAAAATCAAATACAAAGAATTAAATGGACTAAAAAATTAGAGAGCAAAATGACAACAGGAGACACAATTATAGAAGATTGTAACTTTAAATTAAAGAGAACACTTTATCTCTTAATAGGTCTAGCAAAAAATATTGATAAAAATAAATTTGTCTATATATAATATTGACAAAAAATCGAGGATGGGAGATGTCTCATGCATGTAAATCTAATTTGAATGGTACATATAATAACTTAATATTTTAATTTGTTACTCTTATGTCTTAATGTCTTAATTAATTAGCAATATGAATCTTTATTAGTATGCTGAGTGATATGTTACTAATTAATTTTGAGAATGTTGTTTGTATGGGAAACCAAAGGAACAAATTTCTAATTTTGTCTCTAAAAATTTTGACAAGCAAAGTTGGGCTGGAAAATCTGTTGTAGTCAATGTACCTGGTTGCGGAATTAGACATCTCTAGGCAGATTAAGAACTCTAGTCTGTCAAAAAAAAAAAAATGCTAGCAATACTTTTGTTTTTTCAATTTTTTTCCTACACTTATTCCATAATTGTTTTGTATCATAAAAATTTTAATTTATAAAATTTGCTACTTTATTTAATAAATTAAAATTGATGATGTGGAGGTGAATTACCTCTACACTACCTCAATTATGTAAATCGTAACAATTTAGTATTTTAAAGAATATTTGTAATATAAAATTATTTCAATTTTTATTTTGTACTAAATAGTACTTTTATCTTCCGCTGTTAAGGTATGTTTGGCATTGCATTTGAGAAAAAGGCTTTTTGAAAAAAAAAAATTTGTATTTACTTTTGGGTAGAAGTAAATAAATAAGTCTTTTTTTTCTAAAGCAGATTTGACAAAAAGCAATTTATAAAAAATTAAATAAAAAAAATTCAAAATATATTTTTGAGACACTCAACAGCAATCATAAATACTCTATCAATCTCATTAACAGCAGTGTTACATGAAATATGCATATCAAATAAATTCAAATAAAAACTAATACCTAGCTGAAAATGCAAATACCATTTAATTGGTTACAAAATAAAAATTGAGATACTTTTATATTACAAATAATTTTTAAAGTACTGAATTATTACAATTTATATAATTAGACTATAATCGGTGCAATTTACCCGGCCAATTATATATAGAACATACAAATATCCAATAAAGTATTAGAAATGAAGTATTAGAAATGAAGTATTTGTAACGGCTCATATCTAACTGTTTCATAACAACTAGCAAATAATCAAACCACACGGTATAAAATTATTAAATTAGAATATTACTAATAATTGGTATAAAAATAAACCTCCTTTCATTTAGATCGAGAAACTAGCACTTCTCTACATTTAACTTCTAATATTTAGTCCAAAATCTTTTCCGTATTTCACCAATATAGAATTTGCCTGGAAAAATTACAATATTGTTAGCATTCTTCCTACCCTCACAACCTCAAAAAAAAAAAAAAATTAAACTAATTTGGTTCATTCACTGTGCATTTATTTTTAAATAGATCACATTGAAACCAAATTAAACAAACTATTATAGCATCTTAATTCACATATTGATGGGTGAAAGGTCAAATGAAATCAATTTGTACTTAGATTAACTTTTGAACTTAATTAGTATAAAATTAATTTAACTTTTTCTATTAATTCCTTCCATTCCATTCTCAAAACTATTTATTCATTTTTTTCCAAGATGCTTACCCTGTGATTTTTAATTATAATTTTGAGGTAATTGTGAGTAGAATTGACAATTAATGCAAAATTAAAGAAAAAAATGTATAAAATTTACAATACATAGGACAAAAATTTTATATTAATTAAACTTAAAAATTAATTTGAAATTAATTACGTATCAATAAAATTTTGAAGAATAAATAGGAATGACAGTGGGCAGGGTTTCTCAAACACCTAATTTACTCAGAACCTAATACAATGAATGAAATCAGTTTCTAAATGGATTCAGATTAAATTTGGATATGATCTTCACTATGCATAAAAGGATGGAAATAATTTAAATTCAAAGGTCTAAGTATTTGCTATTTTCATAATCTAGGTTTGACTACAAGAGTTATGTTTTTTTTTTTTTCTTTTTTTGATGTTCTATCAACTCTAATCTTTTTTTTTTTAATTATTATTGTTATTGAAAAAAATTTCAAAACCAAAATGTTATTGAGTAAGTCATTTCATCTTTGATTCTAAATTTGTACTAATTTTTTTTTATTATGAATAAATTACAAGCTATTATTGAAAAAAAGTTTTTGCTATCTGAATAAATGAAAAAAAATATGGTCAAATCCATCTTGAGATCTTTGAACTATCAATTTTTTTATTGAGTCATTGTACTTTTATTTGGTTTTGTTGAGTTCTCAAATTAATTTTTTATATTGTCATAACATTTGATATTATTTTCAATTAATTTATTAAAAATATTATCTTAGCAATTGAATTTTGACAAAATGTTGAAATTTTAATTTTTTTTTAAAAAAATAAAACTCTTCTACCCTTCTATTTGCAATGATCTCACAAATTAAATTACTTTTTAAAATAAAAATTAATTATAACAAGCAACATACTATATACTAAGAGAGTATTTGAGATTGTTGTTTTAGTATTCCAAAAGTAGATTTTAAAATTTTTTTTATTTAATTGACTAATTTTTTATAAACCATTTTTTTTATCAAAATCTGCAAAAATATATCTATTTATACTTTTACCCAAAAAATAATTTTTAAAACTAAAAAAATATTTTAGAATATAAATTTTTTTCAAACGGATCCTAAGTTACTAATAACTTGTCAACTTGGACTAGAACTCTTCAACCCATTAACCTTGATGGGCTCGTAAGTGAGGTTTGTTCCCCAATAGTATTTGGGTTTGGATTTTCTTGTTATAGTTCTCGGGCAGTTTGTATAGGGGCCTTTGGGTTCTTGGTTTAAGTCCACTTGATTA